>BGNK01002194.1:0-70888 GCA_003297005.1 Symbiodinium sp. clade A Y106
CTTGTGGATGCACACGTTAATCATGCGAAACAGCTTCAGCTCTGCAGCCTGCGGCTCAGGCAACTGCAAGTCTTGCAGGAACTGACATTCTAGGGTACAGCAATTCCGGGCCACTGTATGTTTGTGGATCCTGGTCTGTCTGCCTGTCCGTCTGCCTCTGTCTGTGGAGCTCGCAACACAACCACAAACTAGCAAACTAGTCTCGAAGGTCCACATTGATAAACCCAGCAAGAACCAGCATCTGCAAAATGTATTCGTCGATGTACTAAGCCGCACCTCTTCAGCTGGCAAATCGTTGGCCACAAGACGCCTTTGCAGCAAGGCCGGGTTGGTTGAGCAGCCGAAGCAGCCGTGCTGGAACTACATTTGGGATTACTGCCTCTGAACTCAGATTTAATGCAGCATGCCTGACCGGTTCCCTTGGGTGTGCCAGCACTTTGTTTACTGCAGCTCAGTGTCAATGTGGCTATAACATTCAGTCTGTCCCGTAACATTCAGTCTGTGACGGCGCGCGGGACACTTCTGCCGGGTTTCCTGGGAGGTTGTGGTTGGGTGCAAGGTTGTCGTCCTTAGTAGCCCGACGCCGCCCGTTTCGAGTCCAGCTCTGTCGAAGCTCAGGATCACTGATTCTCATCCTGAAGAAAGGTCGATTGTGAGATTTGGACCGCTACGGCATCATGGAGACTGGGCCCCCCATGGTTTGAAGACGACCCCCCTGCTCGCTGGCCGAAGCAGAGCTCCGTGCTCGAAGCTGTTCATGATCTCTCTGGTAAACCCCAGCGATTGTGTTGCCAGGGCAAAGCCTGGGAAGGCTTCAGCTAGAACACATCCATCCAAAACGGAAGTTAAACAAGCAGAACGAGCATCGCGCAGGTGGCCGTCCAGGCTGCATCGGCCTGAAATTTCGACCGCCGCTCGACTCTCAGGCTATGGGATTTGCACTGTGGGAGAGAGCAAACAATCCTAAAGAGCCAGAGGTGCGGCATCAAGGCTTTCGCGAGACCTGGCTGGATCGTCACTTCCAAGACTCGGCCACAGTGGAGGGAGCACTGCCTCTCCAGCTGCTGCTTTGCCTCTTCCAAGTTCTGATTTCCCTGTTTCACCTCCTGTGTCAGCACTGCAATGCCCTGCAAGTGCCTACAGCTGTGTGTGACGCAAAAAAGGCCAGAATTGGCACCTCCATCTGCTGCTCAATACTTTGCAAGGTGTTCAGAACCTCTGGATCAGCCTGATAATGCCAGGATGCGAGACACTCTGTGAGAAAGCACGCAACCATGCGCACTAGCACCATGCGTGACAGGAAGTTGCACAGCCTAAAAAAAACCTCGCAGGGTTCACCTCCTCGGTATCATCTATCGAAGCCTGGCAGCCCGTGCGGGTAAACTGCAGTGAGGGGGCCTCAAATCTTCCGACTCACTGCTAGACGCCTTGAGTTGGTAAAATTTTTCTTGAAGCTCTTGGATGCGTCCGCCTCTCGGCCACATGAGCAAACTAGGGTCATGCACTCTCACCAGTCCTACCTTGAATTGAATTTCCCGAACAAAACACACAGTCATGGAATTCGCTATCCAAAAGCATAGCAGAGGGCCTTGGCTTTGATTGAACTGGGCTGCAACGTGCAGCCAACCTAGGGGACACAATTAAGCCACAAAGCCAAAGACCTGAGACTTTGGAAAGGCTCGCCGGTAATGAAGCGAAGCGAAGTGCGGAGGGAAATGAGGCTTGCGAGTAGTAAGGCCTGTGCAGGATGCTAACCTCACTTCTCAGGGCCATCCATGCTGGTGCCATGGAGGTGAAATGGACCCACCACGCTGCAGCTCAGATTCTGACAGCCATGTGCCCAGGATGGGATTGGTGCACAATTTTAAAAAGCCCATGTCCGAGCATAGGCGCAAGTCAGCAGGACTTTGCTTTGTGCGGATATACCGGCTGCCCTTGCTTAGCTCGGTGGGTATACTCTCTTGATGTCCCACATGGAGCTGTGCGGTGTGGACAATACAAACTTCAAGTGATGTGTCATCGCATGACCAGCCCTCGTGTTCGAGCATGCAGGCCTGTCGACAGAAGAGACAGTGCGCAGACCATGCGGAGTCTTGCAACAAAAGTCCGTCTTCTGGCATCGGATGGATGTGAGATTCGAGTCCGCTCTTTTTACGACCAAGCCACAGAAGACACCTGTCAGCAGGATGATGCTTGAAAGCACGGTTTATGCATAGTTACGTCACTTATCCTCCGGCCGATTGTCAAGCGACGTCTGCCTGAGATCTTCTAAGAGCAGCGCCACAGAGTTTGAGATGTCAAACTGTGACTTGCAGAAGGATTTTACCTGCCACACGTTGCAGTATTAATGGCAAAAGGTTTGTCTTGCCTGATGATGCAACATGCATGCTTCGGAACATGATTGGGAAGTTCAAGCACAAAAGTCTGCTGTCACAACTGGTTGGTGTTGCAACGTCACTCTCGTGTGGGCCTTCTGGGGCATTAAGCCGTAGTCCAACTCGAAGCGATACCTGTACGCCTCACAAGTGGTCCATGGGAGGGTCTCTTGGGAGAGTCTCTTATGACCTCGTCCTTGACGGGATTATTCCAAAACTGAGCGAGCCGACACGGATCAGCTGCTGGACATGGCATCTCCTGATGCAAGCCATGAGTTGACCTGTTCCAACTCAAAGCGTTGCAGCTAGGCGCGGCGCTGAGTGGGCGTGAAGGCGTTGCGGGCGTTGAGGTCCTGTGGGCATGGCGTAGAAGAGCAACAGCCCAACCCCCCCAAAACTCTTGCCAAGTCTGGCTGCAGCAGTCAGTATTCGAGCGAAGATCTTGGGAGTTCAAAGGGTCTCGGGGCATAAGTTAACGAGGAGTTTCGCACGGCATGCGGGTCGGGTCCTACAAGGCTTTCCTCTTGCCACAGGGCCTCCAGCCTTTCGAAGACCCTTCTCATGGCAAAGCGCCCCTCTGGGAAGCCTCGTGCAACAAAGTGAGAAGCAGCACGGCATGTGATGTACAAGTAGCGGGGACTACTTTTTCAGAGGGCACTTCAAATCAACGCCAGCTCGCTGGGTATGTCGGATATGTATTGTCATGTCTCGTCTCATCCATCTCCATCCTAGCCTGGCTGCTTGTATATTGGCTCAAGTTGGTCAGCTAGCCCATCGCACCTTGAGTTGACTCGTCGCTGGGCAAATCTGGACACCTGTAATGACAGAACTTGACAAGTTGCATTGTCCTTACTGTTACTATTATGCTTAGCTCGCCGCAAGTCTTTCGCGAGGTTCAAGGCATCCAACTCAACGAAGCACCAGGATGCCTGCTGTGCGTTCACGTCAAGGATGCAATGTGATTGACTGCTGTGTTCTTATGGAGGGTCGGACTGGCCTGCGTCAATGGATGCACTGGATAAGCATCCAAGTTGCCGAAGAAGCATCGGAACAGCAAAACCTTGGGCTCTGCAGGTTCATTCTTTGTTGGAGCTTCTCCGGCCGTGCTGAACAGTCTGCGGTCGCAGATGGGTCTGATTTCTATATTGAGTGTGGAGCGATTCTTTCGGTTTTATATCAGAATTGATTTGGGTGCCTTCCCGGGTATCTGTGGAAGAGTCGGGGAGACTGTCCTGCTTGAAAATAAGCCCGAACACTATCGATCCCCAAAACCATCGGAAACCATGTCTGCAGTGGGTGTCTTCGGCATAGCTCTCGCTGACTTGTTTCTGCGGCGCGTCGATCTTTCCACTGCTTGCGAAGCCTCGTGTCATTTGATGCTTCCCTCGAGAAGCTTCCCGTTCTCCTCGTCGATGCACAGGAGTGTGCAGTCTGGCGGCAAAGTCCCAACACAGCGGCGTACCTCAACTGTCCGGCGGAAGGCATTTCGCTGCATGAATATAACACACTTGTCATTGTACATAGCCTCTGCGTGCCTTTGCAATCCAGGCCATGTCGCTGTTTCCTCCCACTGCGGCCCGTAATGTGGGAAAACGGCTTGATTTGTCAGCGCCAGGCCATCCTGATCTTGGATTACTTTTTTGTTGGAGTTGGACGGATATAGAATGCGAAATAGAAGAAACCGCTCGACCGAACCTTCCAAGAGTCCAAGCTTTCTTGAAGCGACTCGCTGGGAACTACAGTGGGGTCATCCCAACCCTTCCAGTATGCTGTGTTGCATGTTCTGCCCGACAGTATGGCACCGGCAGAGACCCCCACATACCTCAGGGCCGCAACGGCAGAACAAGAGCCAAAGCCCAACGAGCTCCCAAAACGACAGCCCGACATGCTCAGGCCAAGGGTCGCAAAGGAGGTCGAAGCACGCAGCTCTCGTAGTGCGGCGGAGAGGCCTGCCTGCTTCGCATGAAACCAAAGCCTCAGCTGTCCAGGAGGCAGCGCATGAGAGAGCCTAAGGCTGCCCCATCTTATGGCGCAGACCAAGAAGCCAGAAAGTGTTCCCACCGTCAACGAACAGAATACCACGGGCGTCGTTTCCAAGTGCAATCTTCAAGGCATTGCTCAACTGTCTTGCACCTTGCTGGATACCCTTATAGTAGCAATAATCATCATCATAATAATAGTATTTATTAACAATAGCAAAAATAATGGCAATAATAATAATAGTACTAATACTGAACGCAAACAAGAAGTCAGCCTGCATCAACTTGGCACGCGCCTTCGGCGCCAACATGCATAGTCCCAGAGGAGCCCATGAGAAAGCAACGATGATCGGCTGCCAGTCCGAAAACAGAAGACAACGATCTGAATCCCAATGAGGGCCAAGTTGCCTGCTTCTGAATCCTTTGCCATATCCTGCCGAATGCACTAGGAGCGAGACGCGAGACATTCCCTGGTGGTTTCTATCCCTGCGAGCGGAGTCCTCAAGGAAGATGTTCTCCACACTTGATGCACCCAAAGCTTCTCCCAGCAGCTTGCTCCGATGTCGGGCTTCGTAGCGCCGCTTCTTGCGCTGGTCCTTCAAAGGCCTCTCAGAGTCCTTGCGTGGTGCCGTCCTTGCGGTCCCGATGTAGGCCAACCTGGGGCCTTCACCAACGCCCAGGATCTTCAGAAGCCCCTCCGAGTCTGCCGGATCTATGCTCGATGCCAGCAGCAATGGAATGGATGACGAGGCACATTTCCTTCTGGTTGGACAGTCCCTCAATCTTGTGATCGGTGGTGAGTTTGCGAAGCAGCGCGGAAAGGTGTCGTGTACCACTGGAAACAACACAGCCGACCCGACCAACCTCAGCAGCAATGCCGGGCTCACAGTTACGAGGCCGCAGTCAGTCTTTCTGTCGCTTAGAAGCAGCTGTCCACAGAGCAACAGTCGTCGCCGCAAGGCAGCATCAGGCGCCAGCATGCCCGAGGACAGTCTTGCTGCAAGGGTTGCCATGGACAAGTTGAACGTGTTTGCCTTTACGCACTGCGGTGCCTGACCAAGCCGTAATAGTTTAAATGGACACTTCAGTCACTACCAAAGCTCCATCGGCTGTGCAAACAGTATCAACTTCAAAAAGTTCACGTAAACTGGCCGATCATGCAGCGGGCGGCAGCTACTAGCATCATTGCTGCGGTTGTCGTCCTTCAATCCCAGAGTGAGTCAACAAGGCCTATAAGGATCCGACCAGCAGCTGCTCGTGACCTCATCATATTACTTAAACGAACAGTCACTCATCAAGGCAGTGTTCAGGAGAACCTCAGGAGAAATCGTCATCTACAGTCAGTTCGAGGTTGGTAGACGATGCGAGCAACACGTCCATCTGCTACACCTTTATCACGAAGTTTGGGCTGTCCATGAATTCGTGTGAGTTTGGGCTCCGGGAGGGATCAATAAGTTGTGGGAGACAGGAGAGTTGAGTCCAGAGATACCCGGACACAAAAAAGGGCACTCGCCGCATCTTTTCCCACTCTCCTTCCAGGGCAGGATTTGGCGTCTGCTGTTCTTGGTGGTTTCAGGCTTGCCAACGCTCTTTGCTGATACGATTCAGGATTTGCCATGCTAGTACCAGAAGCAGGGGAATCCGTTTCAGAAGGCCTGTGTGAGAGCCCCACCGAGGCTTGACCTAGGATTTAGGGCACCCTCTGAGAGGCAGCAAAAGCACTTCAAGGTAGGAAAAGGCACCTGCCTACGCAGCAAAGGCACAGTTGCGACGGGATTCACCAGCTGTTTCTGTCTTTTCGAAGTGGTGGCAATGCTACTGCCAGAAGGAACAGTTAACACCATCACCAAGGCCGCCATGATTGGCAAAGCCGCAGCAACGACAACACACCAACATGGCCATCCTGGGCCACTGGCTGAATGCGCTTCGACGTCTCATAGCGTCGAGAACCTGTCTCCAAGTGGAGTGGCCGGATGAGCAGGGATGAACAAATTCCCTAAATCCTTAACCCTTAACCTGAACTGAAAACATGCCCATAGTGCACATACCTTAGTAGACCTCGTACAGTTGAAACTTGTACAAACGGATATCATGTATGTTACATGCCGCGTTCTCAATGCTACCAGTACAATGCAGTTTGCATGTACTTTGTAGTCCTGTATATACCGGTGCATGAGATCCGTCGGCGTCGACAACTCATGACCGAGATGGAGATGACCAAACAGCGACACACACTCACTCAACATATTCTCTTCTTCTTGGATCCTGCCTGTGCCACCGCCTTGGGCTCCCAGTCCTCGTGAAGGATATCAGCACTGAGACGAAGCAGGAGCAAGCGGAGGACTTTCCGGAGCCTCTGCAGGTCGCCTTGCCAACTCCCCGAACATGGCACCGTAGACCCTTGCGGCCACGGCCGACATCGAGGCGACTACACAATGTGCCCCCAAAGGATTCGTGACGCTCTGCATGATCCCTCGCATGAATTGTAGGCACCCTCAGGCTTGGTCTGAGTTCTTTACGTCGGGCCGCCAGATCGCAGCTTTGCCAAGTTGTGGCAAAGCACCTCCAATAAGCGAGAGCTGTCGATCCCAGATCTTGCCAGATCGTCTTGTGCTGTCACCTCTGAGCTGAGTCCGTGGCCCCAAGTTCGTAGAGCTTGTAAGCTTTCAAGTCTTCGGAGGACACCTCGCCAAGGCGGATGCTGCGAGCAAGAACCCCATGTGCAAAACAAGGTATGGTGAGGGGCAGACCCGGGTGACCAGGTTCTGAAACAAGCGTACATTGTAGCCTCAGCTTTCACTGGAATTAGGATGTTGAAGCTGCATTGGGACCCTAGGTGCCGGGCAGGACAACCTGGAGAATGCATGAACAACGTTGGTCACATTCTGCGGGCTGAGCTCGTCAGTCCTGGAAGGGGCAAACTTTGTTCAACTGCTTGCACGTTGAGTCGTTGAACCTTGACGCCAGAGTGTCGCCAAGCACGTGCATCCTGGCTCTTACGGGGCAAACTTGAAACCACCTCGAATTGAGTTCAAGCTCGCAGGATGTGCGTTTGGCTCTTGCGCACCTGAACAGAGCTGTCCAAAGGATCGCAGAACCCGTCGCTCACTTTGTGCCCTCTGCCGCGACGGGCCAGTAATCCAATTTTAGGGCTTTGCGGCGCTCTACACGTGGCCCTTTCACACAAGCTTGGAAGTTGTAGGAAGGCAAGCCTCTCATTCGAGAGGCCTGGAAAGCCGAAAGCCATGCCCCTTTCAGGATGCCTGCACGCCCAAAGGGCTGCACGCCCTGGAAAAGAGAGCAAGCTGAGGCGGCGGTCTGGTGCACATAGCACAAACTCTCATGCCTACACAACTACGTTCGTCTGCGGCTCATGAAGCATCGACGCCACCAAGTATCCCCGAGGAGTCGAGAAGACCTCCGGTGCCTGAGAATCCAGACTTTTGATGCACCTGTTTAATTAATCTGATCGGCTTGGCTACGACCGACGAGCTGCTGTGGAGTTCATGGCCAGAAAGACATCAGTCAGGCCGGCCCAGAAAGGAGGATACTTGTACCTGCATGTGCCGGAAGGGAAGAAAGCGCAGCGATTTTCTGAAACTTCAAATAACAAGGTTTGACTGCCGCGCCTGGCGACATCCATCACGAGAGCACGATCCGACTTCTGGTCATAGGCCCCGATAGGACTATGGTGCCCGGCACCTGCAGTGCTGTGACATGGTGACCTGGCATAGGCTGGTCTTGCAAGGCCTCTCTGGCCGAGCATCTTCCTGTCGAAGTTCACCCCGACGAACCTCAACTACGTAGTATGTCTCCTCGCTTATCACACTTGCACGTGCGCACATATGTATGTATATATGCATGAAGGCATGCATGCATGTAGGTCCGGAATGCATGTGGGCAGGCATGCAAGGAGGTAGGTGCATGTGTGCAGGTACATGTTGCAAGAGCTTCATGTCCTATATCCTTGAATTCGTGTTCGGTGACATCTTGACCGGGCCGCCCGACCTGAGGCTGTTGTCGGAGAAAGCCTGCGGCATTGCCCTACTGGGATGAGGTCTTTGCCAAAGCTCACCTTATCTAGGCCTCGACAAGAGTCTGGCGAAACTGCTCTAGGCTGGACCTAGATGCCTCCACCTCGGTCAGAAGTCGGCAGCTCTAACTAAGTAAAAAGCAGTACCAGGCGGCACTTACGTGATAGAAGTGCGAAGTAAGGTTCGTGCGACGGTTGCCTTTGCACCGTGGCAGCGCAACATCCCACCAATCTGAGATGGGCGAGGGAAAGTCTGATGTGCCACTGAACAGTGCAGCTTGTGGCCTGCTGAACGGATCCCTGCCAAGGAGATATTTGCCCCTGGCAATAAACCCGAGAAGCACTAAGAAAGGCTCCACAGCGTGTTTTCATGCATCGCCACACCTTGATGCACTGGGCTGCAGAGCCATTCCATACGTTCTGGCTGTCCCAATACCGGTACACCTTGTCATCAGGTGATCGTTTCAGCTGTTGCTAGACTTCGGGTCCCCGAACCTGCGAGAAGCTGGCGGAACGGTACGAGTACATCTCAGAGACCTGGAATCGGACAGGTGTCCCCGGAGCTGCAACACGCCTTTTTTGGTTTTAGGGCATCCTCCCTGGGGTCGCTGCTGCAGCTGGTAGACCCTGAGCAGCCAAAGCGTTGAGCATCATGATCGCCTTGGTGTCAAAGACACTCTCGTGCTACAGCTTGATATGCAAGATCGGCTTGGCACAACTCAAGCTTTGAGCTTGGTGCTGTGGTCGGTCCACACATGCCAGGCAGCTCTGTCACGAAATGAGGCGACAGTTGCCAGTATGGCCTGCGGTGCCGGAACAGGTGAGCACGACAAAGCTTCAGCAGTGACTGTCAGTGATCTCATGATGCTCAGACCGAAGCTCTGCGTGCGAAGCTGACCTGTATGCAACGGCGAGTGTGCACATGCAAGTCTTCATGCCCATTCTGCGGTCACGGACCTGAGCAACTGCGAACCAGAGGTTGTGTTGAGGAAGATGAGGTCCTCAGCAAGAACTTTCTGTTTGGCTCAACGGCGGTCTCAGAATCCGCTCCTCCTGGGGCCTGTCGCAGGCCACTTTCGCAACCTTCGGGTCGTCAGTGAGAAACAGACAGCCAGCGGTTTGGGCACTGCAGTGATCCAATGGTCGACACTCCTCTCTGAGTTCTGGACAAGCATCGTCGCCGTTACGAGCCACGTCATTGCTGCCATCTCTAGTCTAGTGTGCTTCAGGTTGTTCTTTCTCGGATAAGCAAGGTGATTCTGCCATGTTCCCACGCTGCTTGCTGGACAGTACGTGCCACCATGTTGTTGAGTGAAGCTTCAACTTCTTGAGCAACTCACACATGCAGCCGGTCACATCTTCGCGTCGTCGTTTGTTGTCGATCAATGTCCACGAGCACTGCAAGCTCCGAGGCAAATGCCAGGCACTTAGCGAAAGCATTCATGACGAGGCCTCGGATTAAACATGCAATTGACTGCATGTTGCTAAGGTGTCCCGTGTGTGACATGGTCCCTGGAATTCTCGGAGGCAGTGAGGTGCAACCAAGCTTCGGGCTAAGGTGATGCACTTGGAAACTTCTCGGCTCTGTTTGCACGACGGACCTTTCGTGACACACGAGGGGAGCATTCTTGCAGGAATGCCCAGTCCGATAACTTCTGCACTCATCCTACTAGTATGTCCTAGTCGCGAATTCTGTGCACTGCTGGTGCTACCGAGTGGAACGTGGGCTTCCTAGTAGAGAACTCGGTGTACGTCCTTACACTGCGGCCTGGACAAAGCCTTGAACAAGTCGGGGTTGCATTCCTGGTAGATCACACTCAACTTCATGGGAGCCGAGAATGCACCCCTTCGGCAGAAATCAGCCTCAAGTCGTGAGTACGAGTTGAGGATGATTGCGGCGTTGGGTCCACTGACCTGCCACTTCTCCAACAAAGCAGCCACGGAGAACTTACGAGCCAGGCCGAGCACGGCCGAACCTCGAGATAACAGTCCTGCAGCCGCGCGGCGCAAGCCTGCGTCGTTGTGAACTCTGCGATGCGAAGTGAAACCGCCAAGAGATTGCCTCGAGGAGATGGTTTCGTGGTTGGTGCGCTAATTCTGCAAAGGCCTTGGTCGCGACCGCGGCACGGCATGGAAGCGCCTCGAACAGCACTGAGGCTGCTGCAAAAACTAGCCTCAGTCACCGAGCCGTGAATTGCTGATGAGGCTTTTGTGTCAAAAAATCAGCCTTGCACCCATTCCGTCACTGCTGCACCCACGGACTGAACGTCGAACATTGGCTTCAGGCCAGTGAGAGAGTTCAAGTTTTAGGCCCTTCGGGTGTCTCCCGTCATAAGTTCATGCCTCAAGGTTTCTTTCTTCGTGATCTCTTCCCTCGGAAGCAGGTTGGGGCTCCATGGATCAATGCTCCTCCATAGCCGCCCACGCCCGTGCCCTGAGAACTCGAAATGCATAACATGCCTCCAGCACCAGCTAAGAGCACGACGATGCAATATCAATAGGTGATAGCTGATTGGCTCTATCAGCTGTATGACTCGCCACTGCCTTCAGTACGACGCTGGGTGCCACACAATTAATTCTTGCAGGATTTTGGCAGCTAGGGTCGCGACGTCCATGAGCTGATGGTTCCGGTAGCCCAGCCGAGCGAAACAGTTCAGGATGTTACCTTTTCAATCAGTCTCGGCCCTAGTCAGTACTCTGGTAACAACTAGACTTTAAGTTTGGAATGCCATCTGCTTGTCCCATCTGAGCACCAGGCACAGGCCGAAAAGTGGATAACTGACCATGCCACGGAGAATCTTCAGAGGGGTGACGTTTCTCTGGACCGGGCAAGCCGTCTTAGTCAGGTGAACCCTGCTAGGCTTGCGGCATGGGAGGAGATAGTCTCCAAAAGCAGGGTATTCCGCTGTCTCAGCCTGGTTCACTCTGAATTGCGCAATTTTCAGATCGTTCGTGTTCGTCTCGCAGCTCAATGCTGCTTGAACAAGTGCAGTAAGTTCGCATTGCTGGACGCTTCGGATCTTTTGCTCATATCACCGTTGATCTTGGGCACCGCTCGCGCAAGTAATCTTATGTACTGTAGAGAGAATACTTTAGTTGGATACGCGTATTAATATGTTGCCGGACTGAAGAGCCTCCCGTCGGTGCATCTTTGTGCCGGCAAAAACGGCGGGCATCGGATGAAGACCGCGAAGAACGTCTGCCGATGTCGTGGCTACCGCTTCTGCGGTGGGCAGAAGTGATCTAGCTTTGTGTGCAGGACCCACGTCCGATTCCCAGTTCGATGTTGGAGCATTCAAGTTTTCTGTCGGGGGCGCTTGAAATCATACATTTGGCTCAGACACCCAGAGCCGGACTGGGAAGAAGATTCACAAATTGAAGTTGGGAATGTGACGTGTGGAATCGTGAAATCCAAAGTTGGGGCGCGGCTTCTGCAAAGATGAGGCCAGCTGAATCACCTGGAAGCATCTGGTTTTGGACCTGGGCCTTGCCTTTGATTATGGAAACATTTCGAGGACCCTGCATTTTGAGCCCGGAAGCTGGAAGACCTCACTGGACATGCAACACACATGTTCCCAGCTGATCCATGAGGTACCGTACTGTGAGAAGCTCTGAGGCAGCAGCTCAGTTTTCAAACGTCGGGCCTGAACGAGGCATAGCGATGTTCGAAGTGACCTATGCCAGCACCAAAACATGCTGAGACCCGGGCCAATCGATCACAAAGAGCTGCGGCATCCTTTCGGCTCGGCGCAACAGGCCAGGCTGCAACACAAAACAGCCTGAACTTGCGGCCTGCTTCTTGGAGCTGTCCTTCACATCCCTGGAGAGTACTGGGCGACTCGCTGTCGCACTGCAGCACTACAAGAAAACCCCGCCTCGCCAGATCAGCCAACTGCCGACTAAGATCCACAGCCTCAGTTTCATAACAAGACAGTGAAACCTCTCAGCCCGTGCTGCCCAGCTCCCCTTAAAACCTGTCTCGACTGCAGTATGGTGCGACCAAGGTGAGGGCCGATGTCCCGCTCTGTCTGGTGTTTGCAACTGGGCTTGCGGGATGAGGACATGCACGAGCGGTTCATGTGTCGATGTGCCAGCTTCCTCAAAGGCGACCACCAGATCGTCTGCCAACCGTCGAAGGCAATGCCCACCTTAGCTCGAAATGCAGCGCAGGCAATAATTTTGCGACCAGCCTCCCCAAATGCTGAGGAGCGAGCGAGCTAGATGCTATGTTGCAGCGCGTGGTGGGACGTGCCTATTTCATGAAAGCACTTGGCAGAATTACCAACCCAGTGGGCAAATGGATGCGATGATTCGAAGTCCTTCAGCCTCTGCGACACGAAACTGCGGGTCAGGCTCTCTCTATAAAGCTAGTGCAGCATGTCTACCTTATATTCTTTCCAGCCGCTGCATCTGTCCTCTTGCAGATCATTTCGCCCCACACATGTTTCTGATGTGCGGCCGTGCTGCGCCGAGGTTCCAAATGAGTCCTGAAGGCTGTGCCGATGCTCTTACCAACTGTGCGTCAAGCAACAAGTCAACACTGCATCCGCAGAGTAGAACAATGCGTTTGCCCAGTAGAGGCTGCAACAGCCAGAAGACAGGAATCGTTCGACGTTAATGGCAAGATGTACATGCAGCCCCAAGTCCTTGGTCCAGCCTCGAGAACTGATGACATGCTTTGGCCCACATGGCCAAGTCTCCATACCGGTTTTCCTAGCTTGAGACGCAGTGTCTGCCCTTTTTGCAACGTGACGACGTGAAGTGCAGGCCGCAGAGCAAGGAACAAGTTCGGCCTGAAGTCATCAGTGCTGTCTCCACAAGAGCCGAGCAGAGCTTTTCAAGGAAGAAGCGCGCGTAGTCGCATGACTGCAGGGGTTTGGGCAACTGAAGCTGTTTCGACTCGCTTTCGCTTGCAAAAGAATTGCGCCCGGGAGCAGGCAGGTCAAAGGCATTTGCCTATTGCCTGCTTGCTGCGGCTTTTTCAGAATTCAGAGTGAAACCTGGCTGCACCAAGCTTTTGGTTCCAGGCGACGAACTTGCTAAGCAACTGCTGTAGCCCCTGAAGACCTCACGGCCGTGCTGGAGCACAGAGCGGTTAAAGACTGAGCCATGTCATAGATCCAGCATGATGCATTTCAGGCCGCAGCGCAGCATCTTGCTCGAAGCTTGCCAAATAGCGCCAAGTTTCTTCGTCCTCCTCATCCTGACTTGGAGTGTGCTAACTGCAAACCCAGGACCAAGTTCAAAAGCTCGTCTGTCGACGTGATTGAAATAGCTTCAACGCCAGAAACATGCCAGCATGGCATCTGCACCTCCGTCCAGGTAGCCTGGCATCACATCACGGATTGCATTCTTCCAGCAGGGAAGTTTGGAACGGACTGTCCGGTACGTGGCAGATTTACACAAAGGTGGCTTCCACGATTTTAGG
The DNA here is from genome assembly GCA_003297005.1 of Symbiodinium sp. clade A Y106. NCBI lineage: Eukaryota > Dinophyceae > Suessiales > Symbiodiniaceae > Symbiodinium > Symbiodinium sp. clade A. Next base: position 13,816 of record BGNK01002194.1, read on the forward strand.
GTCTGAATCTGTGAAGGAAGGTGCTGTAGGGAACTGTAGGGGATCACGTGAGGGTTGCATTGTAAGCTGAGCTCAGCAACCGTCGTTCGGCTGGGTCATGAACGGCAGAAGAACTTCTGGGAGGGCTTCGGCACCTTCGCACATGTCTGACTACACCCTGGAGTAGTTTCGCGCTGGTGCTCAGCTCCGAACAGTTTTCCATCAGATCTTCTGGACGGAAAAACATTGAAAGCGGCTTGTGGGCCTTGCCTCGCATGCGCCTTTGTTGAGAATTTCTGAGATGCGGAGACTTTTTCAGACTGCATTCGGATGCACTTCATTATTCAACATCTGTGAACAACTTGGGGGGCGTCCTCTCGAAAAGCATCTCCTCAATGTCCTTGAAATCCACCGGCAAGTTCGACCACCACTGCTCAATTGTGTCGTGCTCCGGCGCACCTGGTGATTGTAGTAGCAGGCCAGGTCTTCCAAGGTGTTGCCGTCTGCCTGGCGACCGAAGATTGGTGCTGCCGCTCCACCACCACTCAAGCAAGCATTCGTGCAAGTCGAACGAGTGGCAGAGTTGCGTCACGCTGCTCCAGCGAGGCTCCTGACACGAAGCTCTGACTTGTCAGGCGAACATATGCACGTTGGTGGACTGTCTGATGTTCTGCCTAAGCCACAGTCAACGTTACTGCCGTGGCACCTCTGTCTAGCGCGGCATCAATGGCCTTGGAGTCACCCGCCTCGACAGCCTGCCAATCTCTGATGAAGTTGAGGCTAACTAGCGTTTTGCAACGAACAGCTCTACATTACATGGAACAGACTGTCTGTCCTTGATGAGCAGCTGGCCGTTCACCTCCTTCCTCAGCAGCACTTTGAGTTGTGCCAACAGCCTTTCGCTCCCGATGCCGTGCAGATCCCACACGCGTTCGCTGAAGCTTCGAATGCGCCGTTCATCACTCTTGCGGCTGGCCTCAGCCAATGACCAGTCGATGGCATCAATACGCGACTCCCACCTCAAAATATCCTCCATGGAGCTCCCATAGCCCCGTGGGTCAGCCGTACAGATTCGAAGCTTGTTGGCAGCTGTGGCCATCATTGCTTCAGTCAAAACCCAAAGCCGGGAAAAACAAGTTAGCTCTTTGTCCAACACCAGCAGCACTTCTTTGGCGCCGTGCACAAGAGCCTGCACAGTTGCAACTGGATCGTCCATCCTTCCCCCTTGAGACATCTGAGACGCCTGATGGCACCGTGATGGGGCACTTTCCGGAACGTCTTCAGTGCTTCCTGACAAGTGCTCAGCTCCGAAGATGTCCACGCTGTATCGCCTGTCCAGATCGGACCCTGCGTCGCGCACCAAGCAGTCCACAAGCTCTGGAAAGCTCGCATCCCAGGCATGCACGACGTGTGTAGAGCAAGGCCCTGCCATGTCTCCGCCTGTGAGCGGATGTACCTCCTGCCTCTCTGCCAACTCCACAGCGCTATGCACTGATTCGTGCTGCTGCTCACGCTTTAGTCTCAGGGCTGCAGCTGTTGCCCGTGTCGTTTGTGCAGAACCCCGTTTCTGGCTGACATCAACGAGGCATGACACCAGAAACGCCGCACTGACACCAGTTGGAGGACCAGAGCATCTAGAGGCTGGAAATCGCGATGATTTGGCAGAGATGGAATTCTTTGTGCTGAAAGAGCACTCACTAAGTGTTCCCGTCTTAGTGCATGCCGATCCCGCGAGGGGTGTCAAATCTCTTGATCTTGCAGCAACTCGATGTTGCAACTTCTTCAACAACTTTGCTTCGCTCAGGCATGTGGCCTTGGAAGGAGAAGGAAGACGCCGCATGGCAGGAAAGTCATTCTTACATGCTCAAGCGTTGGTACTTGCTCGGGTCTTTAAACCAACAATGAGTCTTGTTGCCTGAAAGGGGACGCTGCTTCCCGACTGGTGCTGTGTTAGTCACTAACATCATTCGACAATGTCACGTGCATGCTTTGTGTGGTTGCACCACGTTGCATCGACATATGTAAATGCTGTCCATCACCCTGCTAACCGCTGCGAAACTCGAAGCGCTGTTTGGAGCTGTCGGTACAGCCGTCCCAATGCTTTCGTGCCGGTGGCATGAGCTTTTTGCAGCAGCTCAATTTCGAACTGTCGCACTCAACAGCAGCAATGTCTAGCTTGTCTGCTACTCGAACATGCTTGTATAAGACTTAGGAACTATGCCGTTGATAAGCGTAGGGGCTCAACAACGACGTTCTCTCGCAACAAACAAATGTAGGTACAAACAAACAAACATACACCTATTCAGCTGCACCGATGATACACACTGTGTGCAGTGTGCACAACCTACGCGTATGCCTACTTACTGATTAATCGATGTATCTGCGTGTACATACATAAATACAGCTCTGTTTGTATACAAGCATCCACTTTGGACGAAGAAGGGTGCATGGATAAACACACACACACACATGCATGCATGTGTGAATGAAAACTAAACGACATGCATGTTTTAATGTTTAAGTATGTCTACATGTACATAAAGAAGATTTGAAATGATTTGAATACAAACCCAGATACATGTATCTGCTAGACCATGCACTGTCGGGAGTGTCGGGCAGAAGCACGACCAGGCGCTACCATATTAGCAGTACCTGCGTCGTTCTGCCTGACACAGATCTTTGCACACCTTGACGAGCCTGCGGCCACTTCGGAGCGGCAGGGTGATGGCGCAGCTTAGTCGCCAAAGCTTCTGGTGCTTTTGCTGCATCCATGCGACTCGAATGTAGATCGGGGCACATGCCCGAAATACAAGTGTGGAGCTTCCTTGGAGGAAGCGGTGTATACGAATGATTGACTCGATGTAAAACTGTTTAGTTTCTTGGCCGTAAAGCCATCGCTGCATGGTGTGAAGCTCTTAGGGGCTGGCAACTTGTCGGCGCACTCCACGATATGCCCAAACACAGTCTTTTGCTCGCACCTGACCGGAAGAGCTCCCCAGAAAATTGTCAAGCACATAGTTGTTCGACCTCCTGATTAATTTCCTGCTTACATCAACCGGCCTCCACGCTGATGCATCGTCTTGGCGATGATGCGGCAGAGGTGACTCGACTGCCTAAAGACGGTGCTGTCGAAATGTTCTCTGACTCCAGGTCGGACAAAACGATTAACCAAGCTCGCGACAGTCGGCAGAAGACAATCGGATCACGGCCTCGAAACGAGACAAATCCAGCAAACCAGTCTGGCAAATCCACCAAGCCGACTTTTGCATCCGACCCACTGCGTACGGAGGAAGGAGAGCCTAGGAATGCCTACCCTGCATGCAGGCCGACGCGGAAGTGTGACACACTCAGCGTGCTCCGCTAAGTCATGCTTCAAATTCAGCGACGCATGGTGAGAATAGAAAAAGAGAAGGCTTGACCGGTGAGCTGCGCGTCTTACGCAGCAGCACCGGGAAAGGCACTTGTCTCAGACGCTTCACTACCACATCAAGCGATGCCAGGCCTCCGTCCTGAGAAGAGCCACCTAGTTACTCCTCGCTCACAGAGGGTAGTTCAGACGGCGGCGCCATGGAGGGCCTGTGCAGCGTCATTTCGCAGCACGGCCCTTTGCAACCTTCTGGGTCGGCGAAGCATACGAGCGTCGTAAAACCGACCTAGTGGACTAGTGCAAACAAGTTTCAGCACTGCTGCTTGTGAAAAGGGTGCAAACAAGCTGAACCACTCGTTGCGCTGATCCTGACAAAGGACAGCGACAGCTCGGCAAAGTGGCAGAATGTTCTGATACCGCAGTCCATCCGGTCCTCGGAGCTGGCTGCCAGTTGCAGCACCCAGCGGCCGCCATCTTGTTCCTCCAAGACCAAACGAGGACCAACATCTCGCGCCGCTACTCGTACCTATACCCCGTGTGGTGCTCCTTGTCGGCTCTGTGGGCCAAGGGTCCGGGCTTCACTGCCACCTGGAAGGCGAAGGGTCGAGAGGCCTCCGCCTCATCCAGCTCCCTGCAGTCGAGTCCCAAACTCGAAGAATTCAAAACCCAAAGGGCCCAAAGTCTCTGGTGAGCGGTGCTTGGATGTGCTGGGGCTGGCCTGTGGGTGGCCCCTTTCTCGAGGGGATACTCCTGCACCATTCTCAGGCTAGATTCTGATTCCGCAGCCGCAAAGTTGAACGGTGTCACAAAAGCTCTCTGTGTCGTGGCTGTTGACTGTTGTGCAAGCTTGCCAGTATTGGCGCAGGCATCCTGAGGTGCAGGATCTTTGGGCGGTGAGACCACGACACCTGGAGCATGACAAACGAAAGCCGCCATCACGTGATCTACTCAGAAGTTTCATGCAGATGATGGGAGCTGCTCAGCCTCTGGTGAGACAGCCAAGGCACCACCAGCGTCATCACGCACGACATCCGCGGCGGAGTTACTGACACACAAGGTGCCTGAACAGCAGCTGTCAGCGCGCGGCGCCAGATCGATGTGGAGTGCTGTGTGCACTGTTGCGACAGCTGCCTTTCTCTGTCAACCAGCAGCGCCGCAGTCGCCACTGCTCCAGAGACCTGTTGACGGTCATGGCATGCAGGCTCGGGTGATGACTTTGCCGGCTATCAGTACTTTCAGTCACACCGAGCTCGATGCATTGGATCACCTCCCGGCAGCAAAGCCCACAAGACCCCGCTGCTGACAAGCTTCTGGTCCTTGACTAGTGATTCAACTTGTGCACGTTTCTGCTGTCTTTGCTTGCTCCTGGGGCGGTCGAACAGGGCGACGAGATGCCAGGTGGTATGTCCTTGATATGGCAGAAACAAGCCGCACGAGTGCCTCGGAAGGCAGAGCAGAGTTCCGGACATGTACTCGTAGGGATCTTCTGGCAGGGCGGCAAAGAGCTCTGTCAGCATCTCCTGGCGCGAGACGGAAGCTTTGATTTGGCTCATCGAGGTGGCAGAAAGTCCTGCACGAATGGCTGGATCTGGTGCTGTTGCATATAGCCTCAGATGCCAAAACCGAAGCACAGGATCACCTTTGATTTAGCAAAGCTTAGCACGCCAAGAAGCCATCCAAAGCGGGGCCATCCGTGGCTTCATTTGCTTGCGACGTCTCTGCCATGGCACCGGCTAGCTTAAAGACCTTTCCTGGTTGTACTTGATACTGGTGTTCGGGAGGTTGAGGTCGAGCTCGTGTCTTTGATTGGCCCTGCGAGACACTCATCGGCAACTTGTCTCCAATCATGTTCCACTGTTGGGTCACAGCTGCTCAGCATCACCATCTATATCTTTGCAAGCTCTGTACTTAACCGATGCAATTCTCATGGCTATGGCCATCTTCTTTGAGAACTTGCAGGGTGTCAACGCAGGAGGTGCTCGCACACACCCTCCAACATCCAAAGCTATCTATCTGCTAAAAAATTCCGAGTCTACAACCTCCACTGGCTCCGAACTGCTGCATGATGACGCAGCATGAGTGCTGCACCTGAGCTTCTGCGCGCGATGGACATGCTGCGACTGCTCTTGTGCCTCGAAATTCGTGTCATGTGCCTGAGACTCACAGCCTGAGCAGCAGACTCCTCGGATGCTTTGGCATGGCGCCTATGTACCTTGGCTACACCTATGTCCTATGTCCCTTCACAATCATGGCTCGGGCACGAAGTCGCTCGAAACAGCAGCCATGGCGCATTATGTTGCCGAGCCGGAAACTCAGGTCTGCTGGACAGCGGTGGTCGCATGTATCCCTTAGTCTCTATGCTATGCTGGGAGATCTGCTCATCAGCCTGCAACTTGGCGAGATGCAGAGGCAGCAGTCGGCCGACACTTCGTAGTCGCCTGCTTTTGCTGTGGGTGTCCTCAGCTGGGAGATCTTCGGAGTGTACAGAATGTCTGGGCAGTTGTGACAAGTACTGAAGGATGCTAAAAGATGCTACAAGCAAAGGACAGGTCAGGTGTCGTTGCTCTGGAGATGCTTGATTCTCCGGTGCGCTTCTTGCCAGCCTTCGCATTTTCTCCGGCAAGGACACAGATCTCGGCGTCCTGAGGGCTTCGACCGCAGCCCCAGCCCCGACGACCCGAGCCTGGCACTAGGCCTCGCGGTTTTCGCGATAGGCCTCTCGCAGGATGTCGGCCGTGCTCGAGCTGTGAGTCGGATTCCTGCCTACCATAGGACATCTTACGACTTGCAAGTTTTGCGGCCCTTCTCCACTCAGTGAACATGCAGCCCACACAAAAGCTGTCCTGGCGGCCTTTCTGCTGTTCGCCGTTGCTGTCCTTGTCCTTGCTGGTGCCACACAAGACTACTTTTCCAAAAACCCGGTCGCATCTACTCTTCGGCTTGACCCATCTGCAGTGCTCAGCAAGGGGCTTTTGATGGGGAGGAGGCCAAGTTCCTGGAGACACTGCTTGCCGTACTGTAGCTTTCGCGACCAGATGTTGCCATTTCTCACGTTAGGTTTCCCTGTGAGCCGTACGTACACCGACACCTTTCTCATAGCCGGATAACAGCGATGATTTTGTTCGGGGTTTGTAAGGGGTCTCCGATTCTCTAAAACCGTCATCGTATCGATCCGTTTTCTTTGGGAAGCGACAGCTCAGGCCCGGTGGAGAATTTTCTGACGGATTGGCCAGTTTGACAGTCTGGTATTCGCTGATGAAAGCCAGCTCACCAAGGTTGGGCCCACGCCTTCAGCCCAACAGCCATCAACCCCTCAAAACCCAATCCAACATGCAGCAAAGCTACAGCCTCTATCAGCCCCCAAGACCCTAAATTCCTGGGACCTCATCATCCCAACAAAAACACCGCACAACAAAAGCTCCAAGCCCAAAACTTTAAGGGCTCATCGTGTGGGGATTAGGGGCCCCGATGGCTCAGTGAGCCTCGTGCTCGAATGTGGCGAGGAATCGCATGCAGTGCACCTTCCATGAACACAAGTGTAAATGGTGGGTGCATGTAGGGCATCGTGCTAGTGCTAAGGTGCTTCTTGGCAGGAACTTTGTGCGGCGCAGTTTCGGCCTTGGGGCTAATGCTCTCAGGCTTCATGCTGTCGGCGAACAAAAAAATCTCCCATCAGTACAAACACATTGAAACCCATAGTTGTCACCTCACATGAATAGGAGAAGCGCCTGCGCAGCCTGGCTGCTGAAGGGCCAATTGGGCCACATGGGAGTGCCGACACTGCAGCGTCCTTAGTTCAACAGTGCTCACAACGCTCCCCTCACATCCCCCGCCCTGCCAGTTGCCATTCACGCCAAGCGTCAGCTTTCTTGCCCACCTCGTTTCCGGGCTTGGTGCTTTGCCAATCTGCTAACCGCTGCAGCAGATCGACTTTCCTGTGTCCGACAGAGAAGGCACATTCACTCTCTCACGACGGATCGAATCAAAGCGAACGAGCGTATCCACTCTAGGATCGTGCTCGGAAAAGACATTCATGATCATCACGTTGTAATCTATGTTCCAGCGCCACTTCAGCTAGCAAGCGGAATTTTCTGGTGCTTTTCCAGGGAAAAGTATGCTTATGCGACAAACGATCACTTTCTCAAACCTCCCAAAACCTTACCACGTTTCAACAAACATCTGATGTCTGCACTTAACTGGTTGATTTTACCAGCTAATGTCTTCTGCAAAGCACGTGCATGTGCAAGAGAATCTGCAATTGTAGCCTCCACCCGCACATATATGACCGTCCATCATTGTTGGTTGGTATACGCTATACTCGTCTGACTGATGCACAGCTCATCATAGCGGATTTGCTGCTTCATGCATGAGCACTACTGTTGATACCTTTTGTCGCCCAAACATATCTCTGGCACTTTCATGTCATACAAGCAGCCTTTTATGGAAATGGAACGATAGGGTAGGGTATGCAGAATATGCAGAACTGATGACTTCCACAGTGGGCGTAATGAAAGCCTTGCAAATCTCTTCAACAACTCCAGGATTTGCGTCTAGGGGGAGGACTTGGTAGTGGCATGCATCTGGCTTCGGGCTTGGCCGGGGTTCTTTCTTCTTCGAGTGGATGATGTTTAAAGTTGGTTTCAGGGCTAGCATGCGATATGGCACAGGAACTGATGAGGACCCCGATTGTAACAGGGCTTCGGAGAAATTCACCGTTTGGGCATGTTTCACGATGCGTGGTTCTCGATCAGCCGAAACAGGACTGCAATGCCCAGCTTGGGACTTGCTTCAGGCGTCTGTTCTCCTCACACACAGCTTGCTAGTTTCGCAACTAGTTGACACCGCTTAATGCCGGCTGGCGGCGCAGGGGTTGGCTGCGACGGGCTAGCCCTCTCATAGTAAACCTGGGACTGTCAGCACAGCAGAGGAGAGAACTCTTTGTTTGTTACTGCTTCCGAAGCACTTCATCAGCCTGAAGGCGCACATCTTCCACAGCGGAGGTCACGCCTGCCGTAGGCTGCCAGGCTGCCTTCAAAGCCGGCGCCTGGCCCAGTCCGAGTCCGGGAGCCGAGCTGAAGGAAACTCCATTCGCGGTGCTCCTGCGATGGCTTCCGGAGGGAGGTATGGACAGTGAGTACTGCTACGTTCAGAGCCCAAGTGCCACGCACTGTGACGTTCGCATGAGAAAGCCAGGGTCGAGGCCAGTGCTCCTTCAGAAAACCACCATACAAGTGCTTGCGCGGCTAGGATTCATGCAAGTTGAGCACTAGCTCCTTCGCAGGTACAGGAGGCTCCAACTCCGGACTGTTGGTATGGCTTGGATCATCACAGCCCGGGCTCGTTGGCAGGGCAACGGCCCTCTTCCTGGGAAAGAGTAGCTTATGGTGACTCGATGTGTCCCTTTTTCAGCTAGAGCGTGCAGAATGAAAATTCCGTGTTCTGCATTGGTGCACAGCTCATGGCATGGAAACCTTTACGTTTTTGAATATTCCATGCTGCATGACTGGTATCTCTTAATAACACTGAGCATGTTCGAGGGCAGGTTGAAGATTGAACAAGCTGGAGTGTGTAAAATTCTATGATTGATGGGCTGTAATGTTGGCATTGCTGTGCCTTCGCAGCTATTTGTTGTTGCAAGACGGGCACCAAGCCCACGATCCAGAATTCACGGTTTATTTACATGCCTTGCGGCCTTGCATGTCCAATGTACGAAAGACTTCTCGCACATCATCCTGTACCTGGCCCTACTTGCCTCATGCATCGGAATCTTTCTCAGCCCTACCCTGCTGTGACTGTTGCGAGTCGCTCAACAGCAAGGCGTTGGCGCAGCACGGGGAACGGACATAACACAAACCCTGGTGTTAAAATTGCCTTCGCAAAGCTGCATCATATACACGCTGGTCTTGCTCAGCAGTTTCAGTATAGTTGGGCAAATGAAGCTTGTTTTCATAAACATACTTCTTGCTGAACATGACCCAGTTTTGTCTTGGCAGGCCTACCCTCGTCTTTCCATAGTCTATGCGGCTAGCGGAACTTGATGTAAACGAAACTTGCCTCAACGGATCTACATCGGAACTTCGTAAGATGTGGCCAAGAAGTTTCGCCCGGCGCTCTTCGTGATATCTACTGAACGGTAAAACTTTCCTGGTATCACCAGGATTTGGGAATGCTGCATCAGATGCTGCTGCAAGAAGTCTTTGGAATCTCATGCTGCCTATCTGGTTTATCTCATACTTCGACAGCATGCCGACCGCAATGACCAAACAGGCAGTTCGCATTCTTCTCATCAGATAGTGGTTGCCAGCTAGAGCAAAACATAGCAAAACCATGTTTCTCAGCATCGAAACTCGATTATCCGTTGTAGTCGGCGACGGGCCGAACGTGGCTCGGAGTGTTCAACAAGCCCTTCCACGTTCTGGTTTCAGAAGGCAACGAGGCTGCAAAGCAAGGGGACGAGCTTACAGGGCAAGGGAATTCCAACAGCGGCCAAGAGAATTCGTGAGGTGGAATATTCCGAAGAAACAGCAAACGTCAACAGCTCGAGGACAAGCAGCAATTGAGCAACCATTAAACTGTTGCTAGCTCTTCGTCGAAGTGCGGGCAGGCGACATCTCTGCAAAGTTCTCACAGATACGTTCTTCTGCATGTTCTTCCTCGTCCAAAATTTCACACGTGCGACTGGAAGCTGAGTTTATAGCAGCTGTTTATAGCTGCGCAAAACTTCGTGCAGCCTGCACCGTTCGACTCGGCATCTCTGCCTGCAGTGCCTGCCGTGCCGCAGTTACAGACAGCTTGTAAGGCAAGCCCTTTGCGGAATCGTCTGCCTCCAGGAATTCTGCTTCCTCTTTCGTGTTTTGCGGTGGGGCCGGGCTTGACGGAAGCGTTGCTGCTTCCTCGATCCTGGGTGTCACCTTGGCCGAGCTCAAGCTGGTCTAAAGCTGTAGCTGTGGAAAGGCTCCCGCGGGCTGTGGATCCATCGGCATCCCAGAGAGACCTGGGGCAAACATGAACTGAGTTGACGTCTCAGCCTGCCGTCCGAGTTGACGAGGGCACGACAAGACTTTGGTGTTGCGGCCTCGGCGGCTGCCAACAAATCATCCAAGCGTCCTTGACCTTCAGGGATTCCGTGCATCCGGTCTGAGGGTCGCTTGGGGGTACCCTGCTCGTACTGTATCCGGAACAAGCCCCCCTAATATCTTTTCAACAGCAGTGCCTGAAGATCGGATAGGCTGCCAGCGCCTCCTTCGCGGCCGCTTTGCCTACAACACTCTGCGAACTCGGCTGTATTTACTATGTGGTGCAGGCACACACCAAAACCGCCCCGGTGACAAACGCCTCGCCGCCAGCGAGGCTGGCAAGGAATGCTATGATCTCCGGTCCTCGGAAGTTCGCCAGGGAATTCATGCTGCGCATCTTGCTGGAATCTGTGTCGTGGCTTCGTAAAGCTGTCACGTCTTTTGCCGGAGCCCAAACTCCCCGAACAACCTCCAAATCATAACGGCCAGGACTAGGGCGAAAGCAGTAGCCACCTGCCACAGGCCCGTACTGGCTCTCGGATGCCCGGCATGCAAGATGCTCCCAGCAGCGATGTGCCCGTGGGCGGCGGCAATTTGAGCCGGTGTTCTGCCTTCCTGGTCAAAACTCGGGCATAAAAGCATTCGCAGCCACTGCATGTGCGCTACGGACAAAAAGCACTTTGGACGGGGGCTGCCTTGTCTGGTTCCACCACTGATCGAGCTCGCAGAAGCGCTTCGATCACTCCCTGGTGTCCAGCTTTCGCCGCGGTGTGCAAAGGGCCCCAGGACATCTTGTTCTTTCCACTAATGCTGAAGCCATTTTCAGCTAACCACTGTATCACGGCAACATGGCCAAGCTTCGCTGCATGATGTGCTAGTGTCCAGCCATTTGCATCTTGCGAGTCCAACTTTGCGCCTTTTTCCCGAAATGCTGCAAGCAGTGCCGTGTGACCGGCTCTGGCTGCATGTCCAGCGATGCTGATCCCGCTTGCGTCCATCTCTTCAAACTCATGGCTCCGGCTGCTTCTGAAGGCTGCAAGGTCTCCCCGGCATGCGCTGAAGACTAAGCCTTTAGACGTTCCCTGACCACCGACGGTCAAGCTCCTGCTTTGAACAAAAACTGCATGCCACCAACCTCGTGGTAAAAATACAAATTCGCCAGGATGTTGCAAGCAGTATCGAAAACCAGCTCTCTTCAATGCCGCTTGGTCATGATGAAGATAGGGACGAACTGGGAGCTTGCCTGGTGGCATGGCGAGCCACTCCTTGCTTCCGGCGAGTAGTAGTGCCCACGTCCGATCGTGGCTGTGTAAGGGAAAGGAACCTGGGGAGATGCCAATCGCTAGGAATAGCTCTCGCGCGGTCTCGCTGAAAAACTTCGGGATACCAACCGTGTTCGCTACGTCTTCATCGCAGCTTGGACTGAGATGACATTGTCTGAAAGCATATGGGATGGACGCGTTGCTGTCCAAGCGTTGCAGGAAATCTCTTACTCGTATCTCCTCACCTTGAGTGAACCCATGTTGTGCTTGATTCTCGATGCCATCGGTGATGTACAGCGTTACATTGCCAAAGCCGTCAAGGATATTTGATAGAGGCATTGCCTGTTCAGCGCTCCGAATCAGCAGCGGTTGTGTCGCTTCCTGCTCGAATCCCGGCTTCAGGCTGGAGGATTCCACCTCTTCGAACTCACATCTGGAACCCGATCCCATGGCGAGCAAAATGAGACGCAGAAATACCCAGCTTCTACCGGTATCCCGTGCCAGTAGGGTCGTGGCTCTTTACTTACTTTTAGCTGGAGCCAAGATGCCGCTCTGGACACCACAGTAAAAGTCGACCCATGCCGACCCGAGAGGAAAACCAGCGTTTGCCCCCTTGTTCTCACCAAGTCACGTTCTGGATCGTCTGAAAGCCAGCCTTCCCTGTGACGAGTGTGCACTCTTCTCGAACGGTCTTTCGTGGGCTCGGTGCCTGCAGCCGCAGTTGCCAGGGCCGGGGCAGTTCACTGCCTGGCAGTGTCTCAATGTGCGACCACAAAAGCCCACCGCCAAAATCCGAAGGGTCGGAGGCCTCAGGCTCAGGGGGCTCAGGAACATCCTCTGTCATCGTGGCCACTTCCACCTTGGAGTGATGCAACGTCCGGGCTTCTGAACACCGTGGGTGTACTGGCATTTGCTGAGCCCCTGCCTTGCTGCCTTGAGACCGGCCAGCCTCACATGACAAAGATGCCGCTTGTTCCTGCCGCCTCAGTTTAGCTCGTGATGCGACTGCATCGGCTGAACGTATCTGAACTTCTTGGCCTCTTCTGCCCAACCAGGTGAGGTTACTCAGGCGGCGACAGTACAGAGCTTGAGTTGCCTGAGCCTGATAGAAATCCTCAGCTGCGGTGATCTTCGGCGAATCTTCCGGCGACGCGCGAAGGCAAAGCTGAAGGCTATGTACCGGGCCAAGATCCAGCTGAACTTCGTCGGTGTCGCTTGCGCCAGCCTGGGAGTTCCGTGAACCAAGCACGTCTTACAAGCTCACATGCTGCAATGCTGTGCTGCGATTCGAGGAGAGCAAGGCTGCTGGCAACACCACCCTGTCTCTGCAGTCTCCGCAGCAAGCGCCGATGCCTGAGGCTTGCTGCTAGCTCATGACGAGTCTCCATCGCCAGCCAGCACTATTGGAAGCACTGTCAACTTGCCGAGACTGGCAGGAGACTGCATTCACCAGTCACTTGTGCCACTGCAGTTACACTGTTACTATAGTTCGTGCTTGTCTCTTGCTGATGCTGCTGCTGATGACCACTGTTTGCCATTTGTGGTTCCCTTGCTAGTTTTCCTACTGCTGTTGCTGCTCCATTTCTGCGACCAGAGCTCCTTTACAGTCTCGCACTACTAGCCGCTGCTACTTGCATACCTCCCACAACTAGGTAGCACGTGCGTCTGCCGCCGCGCGGGGTGTGTCGTTTATTTTTGGCAGGTTTTTTGCTCCAAGTCAGGCAAACCCTGTAATTTGCGAGGTTTTCGTCAACAACACGAAGNTGTGTCGTTTATTTTTGGCAGGTTTTTTGCTCCAAGTCAGGCAAACCCTGTAATTTGCGAGGTTTTCGTCAACAACACGAAGTTTCGGTGTTTTCGAAAACCCATGTTCTTTGTTCTGGCTATTTAGGTAGCGTTTTTGCGAAAGTGTCGCAAATACCATGCTTTTGTTGCTTTTTTTCAGTTGAATTTGCGCGTCGATTTTCAAGTTGTTGTCTTGAAAGCTGCAACAACTCGAGGTTTCTGCATGTTTGATTTTCGCAAAGTCAAGCAACAAGTATCCTCAAATGACCACCCTACAACAGCCGACCAAGTCAAGCATAAGAACAAAAACAAGTCGCATTCGCATGGACGTCATCACCCTCCCCACCACTGCACCGCACCACCAAACAGCACAACAAGATCAAGAAAACAAAAAGAAAAAACAAGTCGCATTCGCATGGACGTCATCACCCCCCCACCACTGCACCGCACCACCAAACAGCACAAGATCAAGAAAAATCACCCCGCACAGACTTGAAAGACAAATGCAAGTCGAAGCCGGCATGTGCAGAAAGTCGAGAGATGGCCAAAACACTGCAAAAACCGATGGAGATGCGACAGACACAGGAAANCAAATGCAAGTCGAAGCCGGCATGTGCAGAAAGTCGAGAGATGGCCAAAACACTGCAAAAACCGATGGAGATGCGACAGACACAGGAAAACACCGAAAAAAACGATGCGAAAGGAAGAGGTGAGCATGTTTTTGGACAGTGCAGTGTGCCAAATGCGGGACTTTTTTTGTAGAAAACACCGCAAATACCGATGCGAAAACAAAATCCAATTTTTTTGGTCGAGTGACCAAAGTGCCAAAACTCGAGTTTCAGCACATGCCGGCGAAGAAATCGCACCACCCCACGCGGCGGCAGACGCANTGCGAAAACAAAATCCAATTTTTTTGGTCGAGTGACCAAAGTGCCAAAACTCGAGTTTCAGCACATGCCGGCGAAGAAATCGCACCACCCCACGCGGCGGCAGACGCACGTGCTGCCAACAACGACAACGACAGCAACAGCAACAGCAACAGCAACAACAACAACAACGCCAGCAGCAGCAGCAAGAAGGAGAACAAGACATCAAATTCGACACTTTGGCCTTCGCGATCAAGGTGTTGACGCGGTGCTTGGTCCTTCTGGCTCGCACGACGCGGGGCCACTCCTTCTTCAATCCTGCGGAGGCAACGAGGACGTGTGGGCACAAGATCCATTCTTGGCCTCTATCTTACATCTGAGTACGTCGTTAAAATTAAGGAACTCGGTCACTCACCCATGGCTATTAGCATCGAGTACAACAATGCATCTCAAAGAGGCTTCCTCCAGCAGCCGCGCGCCGCTCGAATTTGTCGGCCTGTGCCATGATTCCACGGCCGCTCCACGACACCCAGAGTTGTTGGCACAAGCAGGGAAAATGATGAAGGTTGACACAGAAAAACTCAACGATTATCACCCAACCTGTCTATGAGGAAGCTGGCTTTGCCCCGGGTCCTATGCCATAACATATTCACATCAGTTCACATGTCCCGCACAGCTCATTCAGATCCACAGGCCCCCATCATCTTCTCAAGTGCATGCCCAGGCTCCTGGGCAGCCTCAGCTTGCACAATGCCATGCTTTCGGTCGCCCGGGGCATGGCATTGTACTATACTGTAGGGACCCTTGCTGCAAGTCCACAGCGCGGCACTCCAGCCCATGCGAGCGGTCTTCACAACTTCGACTGCAAGTGATGCTCTGCTAGTACCGATTGAGTACGCCCGCACTTGCACTGTAGCCTTGCAGCCGACGCATGTGTGTTACCGGTCAAGCCAAGATGCACGACTTATCTTGGGCCGTCCGGCCGCTAAATCGCCCGCGGCCCACGCTGCCAGCCTTGGGAAATTCACAGTTACTGCACCAGAATACCGCAGCAGGTCTACTTGACTGTGCTAGTATGCACGTCTGCTGAACAGGCAAGGGTCCGGGTACTCGTAGCAGCATCCTAGACCCAGAGAGCCACTGTCGCAAATCTCAGCAGGCAGGCGTGCGAAAACCCACTTCCGCCTAAAGCACCTTCCATTGGCAAGAGGCTCCGTTTTGTAGACCGCCTCCTGCAGTGCACAAGGCGCCAGCGATCGACCCCTAAGCCCTAAGTCCTATCTATCTAAACGATAAGCGGTCTTTTGATGAAATTGCGTGCATCCGAAACATTGGACTCCGTTGACGTGGGCAGAGAGACAGAGATTGAGCGCGCGAAGGAGAGAGAGAGAGAGAGAGAGAGGGAGAGAGCGAAGTTGAGACCCGACGTTGACCCAAAACTGTGCTATGCCCGATCAAAACCGACGAGCGACGTGACAGGCTTGAACGACTAAGTGAAAACATGCAGATCCATGGGTCTTGCTGCTACAGCTGCTAAATTAGCCGCTGTAGGTGGCCAGAAAGACCGGCAAAGGCAACGACTCGTATAGACTATACATGGCAGGTACTCCGGACTACGCGAATGATCATGCAGAGCCGCCAGGGTTAGCGCCCGCCGCACCAACGCAGAGTTGTTGGCACCGCCCAGGAAGCGTCGAACTGGCGCCCAGGCAACTCGACTGCCTTCTGAGCTTCACCGGAACTGTCAAGAGCATGGTTGAAGTTTCTTTCGTTCGTGGTAAAGCGACCAACAACAAAATTCAGCGTCACTGAGTTCAGCCTGTACCCTTGCGCAGGGGGCTATACAGGGACAACTTCTTTTTCACAAACCCTATGAGGCAACGCGCGCACGTGTACACCGATTGCACAGGCCGCAAGCTCTTGACCGCTTCACTTCAACTCTCCTCGCCTGGGACCACTTCGAAGAGATCTTGTCCAGAGGAGTCCTTGACCATCCGTGAAGCTTCGCTAGCAAGTGATGGAAACATCGACACTGCTTAGGTCCTTCACGGTCACATTCGTACCCCAGTAGTTCAGCAGGCACAGCCACTCTCCTGGGCTTTCACACCGCAATGACTCGTATTGGGAGCCTCATCATATTTCAGATAGCATGATAAGCCGCAGCCACGGCACACCGCCCGTAGTGAGAGAAGCTGTCCACAGGCCATGCTCTAGACTCTAGACGAAGGAGTATTGCCTCACCTGCTACCAGTACATGGCAGCACGAACTACGACGAATCGACCCGAGTTTGGCATACCGAGAATTCTGTAAGGATAGTTTGTTCTCGCTGTCAGTACTTTGCACTAAGCCTTCCTGATTTCTGCGCAAACCAATGTCCACTACAGAAGCGACACCAGAGTCCCAACTGAGGGTGGTGGCAAGGCACCTCTGCGGCTGGCCACGACCTGCTTTCCTCGCGGCGCTGTCCATGGAAGGAGCAGTTGCACAGCTCCAATTGCAATGCTCTTCGAACTGAATCCCTCAGCTACTGCATCCCCAGCCGGTGCCTGGCTTGATGGTCGGCCCCAGCTGGTTTTTGTCGCACCTTGTGCATCTTACCTGAGACTTGTGGCAAGAAAACCCCGCGTAATCGGCGGCAGGCGCGACGGTTAGACAGGACTCAGTCTCAGTTCTGACAGCGTAAACTTGCCGCTCAACCTCAACTTTAACTCGGACTTTTAGAGCTATGTCTGTCAATGTACTTGGCATGCCAATCCATTGCATAAGAACTGCATGGCCACGATAGTCAAAGGACGCTGCTGGAAGGCACAACTACATGCTTCCTGCTGTCCACTGACGACAGCTGACAGAAAAACTCGTGCAGCATAATTTGCCCTCGAAGCCACTGGGTGTTCGGCGATGCAACGCCAGATTTCCGCGTGTCGGCCCTTGGCTGGGCAGCCGCTGGACTCCCACCCTACCTGCCCTACCTCAACATGCATATGATGACCTGTTCCCGAACCTAGGGCCCAATAGGATCTAGCTGCGACCGGCGGGTCAAAGACAGGCAAGCACAAGGTCAGGTAAATCAGGGCTAGCAGCTAGCACTCACACCTCTTCATGAACATGTCTTGCCCGATGTGCTTGGACAGGGGTCGCTGCAACTGGCGTCTTAGCAAATCAAGAAGCGCAAGCTCCAACGCAGCTCAGCGGGTCGAGAAACCAAAGACAAAGGCCCGCAAGCGCCTGGACATGCCACTGCATTTCGTGTACATGTCCTGCGGGAAAAAACTGGGGTGGCACATGTCCGAGCTAATTCAAAGGTAAAGCTGCAGAGCATTGGGCATCGGATGTCGGTGGCTCGGATGCTGCCAGCTTAGCTGGTCAACCTGACCACGACTCTGCAGCTCAGGCACGGCGGCCGCCACCCCTCGCATGTTGAGACATGCCGCAGATGCACAGATGCTTCCAACTCGTGGCGCCTTGCTACATGGCGGCAGCCTGTTGTTCGCCTTGCCGTGATAAGTTGCATGCTGGTGTCAAACGACGAAGGTAAACAGTAAACAAGGCGTCTGGCAGATTCCACTAGACGACAATTGAAAAGGAGAACAAGAAATCAAACCAGAATGCACTGCATGACATGAAACTATACAGCTGAAACCAGCAATGTCACAAAACAGCGCTATTCAGCAGAGAACGAAGCCTCTTGAAGACAGCTAGCCTGACTAGATACGCCAACTGTTACAGTGCGACGACGACGACGACGACTACTACTACTACTGCGACTACTACTACTGCTACTACTACTGCTACTACTCCTCCTGCTACTACTACTACTACCACTGCGCCTACTGCACCTACTGCTGTTGCCACTACTACTATTACTACTAACTACTACTGCTGCTACTACTGCTACTACTACCACCACCACCAACAAACAACAAACTACCACCTCTACTACGAGTTACTACGACGACGACGACTACTACTACTACTACGGCGTGGAATCATAACAACAACGATAAGTACTATCTCTCATCGACCAACTGCCTACACTACCACCTACTACCGAACTACTGCTACTAACCACTAACCACTACTATGATCTACTAAATGCTAACGACCTTCTACTACATGCTAACTACTCGCTATGCTGGCTACTAGCTACCAAATACGAACCACCAACTATTTACGTTAGTTTCTACGTACTCCCTACCACCTGCTACCCACAACTAACTGACAATCTACGACTGCGAATAACTATAACCACTCACTACTGACCACTCACTAACCACTAACGACGAACGACGAACCATTAGTAATACGGAAGACCTACTACCAATACTACCTATACCACCTATAATACCTATGATACCTAAACTCTACTACCTATACCTACCACTCACTACCCTTTACCCACTACCCACTGCCACTACTACTACTACGACGACGACTAAAAGATGCTACCACTACCACTGTCCGCCACCACTACCACTACTACCCCTAACACCGAGGTGCTGCTGGGACTGCCGCTGCACCACCACCACCACCACCACTACCACCACCACCACCACCGCCACCACCACTATAGGTGGCGGCAAAGGCTACTGCTACTGCAACTTGCCAATCATGCGTCGGTCCGTTTTGATCCGGGCGCTCCTCCGAGTCTCGTGTGAGAGAGTAGAGTCGACACGCCACACCGCCACCTGTCTGCTTGCATGTAGTTTATGTAGTTTCGGGCTGAACTCGAAAACCGATCACTCTCGTGTCGCAATGGGGTGGAGAAGGCTGGACACCTTGCGGCGCCCTGAAATGGAGACACTGGAGACGAAACGGAAACCTTAAACCTCGTCCGGCTCTGACTCCAAGGCTGAGCCACCGGCCTGTCGTCAGGCAGCCAAACCTGCGACGCTCTTCCGAAATTTCCGAAGATTTGAAGCGCTGGAGGCTGGAGAGATTCCCCCGGAGCAACAGGCCAGAGCTGCCAGGCCCACCAGGCAGCTCACAGGACCTCGACATCTTGCGAACATACAGCGACGCAATCTCTACAGAAAACCCCACTGGCCCGCCGTCTCCACTCCAACTGCTCACCTTCTGCATCGCAGCCTATCTCCCCCGAGCCCGACGATGTGCTACAAGTAGCATCCAGAAGCTCCCACCAACAACCTAAATCAAATCCGTCTATCTCCTCTGCAGCTCCAAGCGACCCTGGCCCAAGAGGTGCTCTTCTGCCGCTGACCTGGGTGGGGGCGGCTGCCACGCCCCGACGAAGGAGCAGGCACCTGGCCACTGAACTTGTAAGTGACTCTGAATACGGCTGCTGTAGAGAGCCAGGTGTGTGAAGGGCTTGGGGCTTCAAGGGCCCTCTGCCTGAAGGCATTGAGGCGTGACTCCGCGGCCGCAGAAGAGGAGGCCGGCGCGCTCCTGCTAGAAGTGGACATCTTGCGAAGGGGCACAGCACCAGAGTCAAGATCCCGTTGACAGCTCCAGAGCCGCTCGGCAATGGCAGCCAGCCGTGGCCACATCGTGGGAGCCTGGTCTGAGCCTTGGCACATCGCTCGCGACGCACGATGATGCTTCTACATGTGAAAACCCCGCATGCCGTGAACATGCAATCTCGGACCCAGGCCATCCACGGTCTCTCCCCACATGCAGCCCTCACCTTAGCACCAAGTGCAAACAATGCCGAGATCGGCCTGGCTGCACCTGCAAAACATGTTTCAAGCAACAGATCCACGGCCTCCCAGGACCTTCTCCTTCTTGTCCTCAGGAACTTCGGCCACAGGGTCATTGTCGTACATTCCTGCGAACCGGGTGCCGGCTTCCCATTGTCTTCCATGTTCTCGTGTACTCATGCATGATTCTTCACTGCGTCCTGGCTGCGCGAATACTGTCACGAACATGCTCATTGAATAATTTTCTTATAGATAGTACTGTTTTGGCTGCCACCAGTACCACCATAATGTCTTTTCGGAGGCTGTGGTTCAACGTTACACGACAACGATTTATCAATCTAGCTGGTCGTATGTGTAGCATGATACAATATGATTCAGTACTGATCATAACAGGTAGTGTAACAAAGAGTTTGGAAAGGGAGCACTGGCATAAGAACTATAACCGGATTGATTTTGACATGTCACCGCCCAAATAGTCACGGTGACAACGGTACCGTTACGTACGGTCAGTCAGCTCTCTGGAGCGTGGTGCACCTCAATGAAAAGTAAGCCTCGAGAAGCTACAGCGGCACTCTTGGCGGCCAAACGTGGGCCAATCTTCTATAAGTCTACAAGGATTTAGATACGGGTTTTTTCCGACTCTCACAAGGCAGGCAAGGATTGGGGTTTAGGGCTGCATAGAGATAGCAAATTGGTTGAAAAGCCACCGTCAGCAACGACAACTGGCAAACCACGACCAATATTGTTGACCATGCTACTTGTAAGAAGGGCTCATCTCCTTGCCAGTCTTCGTCCAGGTGGTCTAAATACCTCGCAAGCAGACCAGCCGGATGCAGAAACGCACAAGTCTGCAATTCTCCATGTCGGTGACTGCCACGTTCGGCAAACCGGTGGGATATCCCTTGCGAAACTACCAACAGGCGGCCGACGGACCTAGCCCGCAATCCTCCGCGGTTCTCCTGAAATAGCCCAAGAAGGAAACCTGATTCCAGCGAGGTTTCTCAGAGGCGCCTTTACGCACCCTAACGAATTGCCCCACCTACAAAATGCGAGCGCGATGCCAGCCCCAGGAGAGGAGGGTTCGATGCCCGGCTTGCACCGCACGGGACAGAGTCGCCTTGTCACGCCAGACCTGATGTCAGGTACATCATCTGTTCAGCACGTGTACCTGTATGAAGATATGAGCGCTTCTGTGCGTGTATGTGTTCATATGTGTGTATATGTATGTATATATATATATACATATAAATATATATATATATATAGATAGATAGATAGACAGACAGATATCTGTGTGTGTATGCAGATATCTGTTGAGCACTCGCGCCCGAGAGGCTCAGACGAGGTTGTCACTCGTTTCGAGAGAAGTGCAAACCGGCTTATGTGTGTATATATATATATTTATTTATATACGTATGCCGATCTTACTAGAACAAGATCTAAGTATCTCAGACCAAGCGCCGGTGATTGAGTCAATCTGTCTCGCCGACAAAAAACTTCCATCGACACTTCGTGCTGTGACGCGATTGTTCGCTGAACACACCACTGCAAGACCAGACATGAATTATGTCTTAAAGACTACACGATGTAACCTAAGAAGGCCGGAGCCCGCCTGAACCACTGCCTCTGCTGGAAGCCGAGCTGACACAAATGCCTCTTGCAAGGGGCTCTGCAACATTGTCAATCTGTGGCCGAAGAGCACAACATGCGCTAGTGCCTTGGGATTTGGGGATTCTGCCAAGCAGAATGTGGCTTCAGAAGGCCACCCAAACGGCATGGCTCCTGAACACGTGGACAAATCAGTCTTTCCCATTTCCAGGCCTCGTCCCAAAAGATGACGGAGCGATTCAGCTGCCCATGAGCGCGGGAAAACATGCTCCCGACAAAATGCTGGAACAACTGCTTCGGGGTGCTGTAGGTCTTGCCTGAAACAGTGCAAAAGGCCGTATCCGAAGCAGCGAACGGCTTTACGTAAAGAAGTCTTGATCCGCTTGGCCAAGCTGCCGCCCTCGGAGATGGACAGCCCCTTCCAACATTCGAAGGGCACCTCGTCGCTCCCTTGCGAGGAGGGCTTTGTCTTGAACTGCGAGGAAACTGAAAGTGTTGGCTGGCAGGTAAACGCTAAATGACCCGCCTAAGTGCAGGAATTGATCGTGGAAAGTGCTAGTCGTCCATTCTGCAAGCAAGCCCTGCAGGAAGTCGAAAATTTCCTGCAAGACAAGGCCTAGCGTACGAGTGCAGTTGGATCTGGTTGAGACATGCTTCAGGATAGCAAGGACAAGAGCAGCGAGACTCAAAAGAAGAAAAGAGCGCTTAAGAGCGTCGTCCTTCGTTGGCTTGAAAGCTAGCCGCCTCGACCTTTCACGACAGGCGAGCTTCCGAAAGCACCATTTCACGCAATGGGGCCTCTCCAAGCAGGCTCGGTCGAAGAGCTCTGGGTGCGACTTGCTCCAGGAGCTCACGTGCCCAGGCCTGGCAACAACACGTGTGGTCATCGGATGGCAGATAGCGCTTCTCATGGCGTCAAGCTCGGGCATGCTCGTGCAGTGTGCACGGCATGATTGCGCTGCCTCTACAATCAAACTAGAGTAAACATGCCTGCCGATACTGGTTCAGTGCGAACTCCGTGGCCCTCTCATCCCACTCTCGTCTCACGTCACTACTTTTGTCAACCATATGCGTGGTGGGCTACGCGTGAAATTGGAGAGCCTTCACCTCGGCCTATGCTTCCTTTCCAGCCGGCCGGCTGCACGGTTGTGTACGAGGCCCGAGGCCCCTGCATGTCAAACTCGGGGATGACCCGGACGCCGTGCAGCTGCGCAAACTCAACGACGTCCTGTACGTCACGGAGCGAGTACCTTCCAAAGGTGATTGCCTGCTTGCCCCCTTCTCTGCACCCCGCAATCCATAGCTCCGCCGACACACAACGCGGCTGATCTGAGGGAAGGCGTGAGTCCAGGTAGCCCTACTGTAGCGCCCCTGTGGTCCGGCTTCCGAGGTATCAGGTGTTCTCCGAACCAGGTGCTCTCAACGCACCCGTTCTGTTCCCCTAACGGTGTGGTAAGTGGTACGAGTACATGCTGCAAGGATTCGAAGAGAGTTGGTTGCTCTTCACCCGTGTCTGCTTGTCCTCTGGGGTCTCCTGGTTGTCTCGGTGGGGTGGTCTCCTGCTGATCTCCTGGTCGTCGTGGTGGTCCTGGTCGTCATGCCGTCCTCGAGGCAGTCGCGGAAGTCGTGGTCGTCATGGTCGTCGTGGTGCGGCGTCACTGTTTGGGGATCTACGCTTCATAGAGATCGGAACCGGACTTCACAGCAAACATGACGCCCTTGGCAGAGCGCCTTTCGTCTGCGCTCCACGCACCCTTCTCCGCAAGCTCCGGGTGTGACGAACTAGGCATCGAGAACGACCTGGTCAGCTTCAATCCGGCCACTTCAAGCATCCGTAAACGCCTGATTGCTGCCTTGCCTGACCACGCAGTTCGGATCAAAAAACACCAGCCACCTATCAATATCGTTGAGCTCTGGAATTACTGTGGATAGTGTTAGAAGGGACTGTTGACAAAGGCATGAAGTTCTTGCCACACGTTGATCCTTATTCATCCCTGGGCGTATTTGTGCTATGATTCTCACCGGAATCGAGAAGCAACAGTTGTCTGGGCTACCTGTGTCAGCTAAGGGGCTCGTCCTCTGTCAGGTGCCAATGCAGCACATTGAGCTTGGCGAAGGACCTGAGCTGCCGAAAGGATACTGCCAACAGGACCGACTGTCAGGCGAACCTCATTGATCACCAATCGAAGTGTGATGTCCTATTCTTTGCTTCGGTGCTCCACTATGTGGATTTGCCCGGCGCACAGCTGCAAAACAGCCATGCCAACAACAGCGTTAGCATTCGCCATCAAGCCAACAGAGTTAGCTGTCCTTGGGCTATGTCAAACAAGTGCAGGTTCTAGACTGAAGCATCTAAGGGTAGAAATGCCCGAGGCTATGTCATCTCCCGTCCCCGATTTCCCAGCTGCCCTTGCCGACGTGAAACATCGCCTCGATGGTTCGCTTGAGACCTGACACAGCTGCGTGGCATCAGGGATTCTTTCAATTCCAATCTGGACTCGCCGAATAAAAAACTATGAAAAAATGATGTACGGAAGCTTCGGCACGGATCGGGGGCAAGAAGTGCCGTGCGGAGTCGACAAGCAGTCCCCGATGCGGAAAGCTCGGGGAGTCCTGTATCAGAGTCGCTTCGGGCTACTTGTCGAGGTCCCGCTGCGTGGCTTTGCATGCTCCAACTTTCCAATCTCGGGGTTCTGCCGTCCTGAATTCGGAATGGAATCTCGTGGATGGCATAAGTGTCCGTGGTGAAGTTGTACTCCTCGAAGCTGCATCGCAGAGTTTGCAACATGTTGCAATCGAGTTTCGCATGTTGGACCCATGCTGGCGATGTTGACTACCACCAAAAGGCCAAACTGTGTGGATTGCAGCCGTGCGTCTACCAGCTGCGAGAGAGTTTCGAGGCCGTGCAGGGCACCCCAGACTGTCTGCGCCGATACTGTTATCTGGCCTCGCAAAGATGCCCAGATCTTATTGAAGCAGCACTTCGGCAGACCCTCAGCCTTACTCCTTCAAGACCAAAGTCAAGCAAGCTCCAGCCAGACTTGTGAGCCGACAACGTGCAAGACAAAGCAAAGCCAAAGCCCTGCACATCCTTAAAGACGCGTTGACCCTCATGGGCAACTTACAGGAAAGGGAACTATCGGGGATGGATAAGCCTTGCATCGAGACTGCAAGCTCGTAGGACTCGTTCACCCCCAACTCCAGGGGGGCAGCAAGGTCCTGCAGCTCCAAGTTCACCCGGTCATGGTCTCACTATTGGTACCTGTGAAACATGTCACAAGCCTAGGACGCCCAAGACTCCATTCGCAAGCCCTCTAAACTGTACAATGCCCGTCCTGCACCTCCATGTCTGTAGCGCTTGCAGTAGAAATAAGCCTGCCAAGCAGTGCACTACCTTGGACAGCCTCAGAGGGTGGCTGCGGCGTTTCTGACGAGGCAAGCAAGGGCTAGGTCATAAGCACTTCTTGCAGATCATGATTCTATTTCTGAATCCGTGCTGCTCATGCTTTCGACGGAAGGAACAGCAGATCACCGAATCATTGACATCAATCTCAATATCGACTGTAAACAGCACCAGGCCACGACACACCAGCTCCGGCCTTCCTTGTTGCCGGTCATGCGCCCAATGCTTCCGTAGTCGGCGCAGGCTGGCGTAGGCGGGCGGCTCATACGTCCGAATGCACACGATCCGCAATACAGGTTCCTCCCTTCATGGGAGGTGAGCAGTACGAAAGTAGCGACGGAGTTCTGTTCGTGCCTGCTGTCCAGCGCATGGATCATGCCCTCTTGCAGTAGTGACAAGCTGTCCTCGGGTGGCATCGTGAATTCTCAGATTCAGCCTGGTCCATCCTGGTCCTCTCTGATCGATATTCCGAGGCACGACGTCTGCATGATGAGGGAAGAACAGAGCCTGACTGCAGAGTGGAGTTCGCACTGCCATGGAGAGTCTGCACATGTCGGGGGAGTGTGCAGTGCCCCAGCAAGAATATCGCGGTTCCGCATGCCAGCTATTAGAGTGTCTATGACTTGACTGGATCTCTGGGCCTTAGACGTTACCTTGCACAACATCGGACCTTCAAGCTGTCTGGTCTTCTCCCGGCCTGATACCGCCGAAATGCGTGCTGTAGCACCCGGCAACCAGCCTTGCCGGGGGAACATGGAATGCTATTTAAAATTCAGAATTACATCCATGAGCTGGATATGCTGTGCAACCGCTACGCCTGTGATGTATAGGGGCCCCTTTTGCTTTGCAGGATCTCTGCTTGGTGCGCGGGCACAGTTGCTCCCGCTGTTGCTGTGTGAGTTCGAGCGCTCACATGCTGGCCCTGGAGTTGAAGATTTTATCGAGGCTTTTGGCCTGTTGTGGCCACTTCACTCCCGAGTCCAAGGACGAGCAACGGGAGGTTCGTGGGAAGCGCACGCTGCCGGTGCATGAAAGCTGTGCCTGGCACGGCCACCACGCTTCTCTTCGGTTGCATGCTACGACACAACGGACTGACGTTTCCACTTACTAGTTTCTAGTTACTATATGCTCAAAGCAAGCTTTTCTCATTTGATGTTCAATTCCAAATCCTTCTGCCGATAATCAAAGTAGAAGTTGGAACAGAACCCAAACAGAACATACCTGTCGGGCGCCTGTCGTGGTCCACAGTTAGCGTTCCAGAACCTGCAGGTTGGCGAACATCAGGGTATGTTCCCAGCTTGGTGCTTCTTGCTCTGCTCATGAAACTCATTACAGCGCAGAAAAATTTCACAGACACGCTACTCTGTCCAGAGATATACCATCTGAGTTCCAACAATTCCAGGTCGAATTCTTCAGTCGACTGGAGCTCTCTTGCTCCGCATCAAACACAAGCTTGAGGAACTGGTGCCTCCGGGCTCCACTCGCCGCACGAGAGGCCAAACACGGCCGGACAGTTGGTCACGGAGGTCGTAGGAGGAGGGGCCTAAGTCCCAAGCTTTCTGGCCCGTGCGCACTGGCCCGTACTGAAATCCGGCCCACGAAGCGACCGCTCGCAGTCAAAGGGCGCACCGCTGCGGAGCGCAGAAGCAGGACGCCGAACCTATCGCAATTGAACGTCACCCTGCTGACGGGTGCTCTCTCGCTGCTGCTTGGCTATCGGACCGCCAGCTTCTGGACCAGGTGTTGCGACTCAACACGCATGCCGCATACCTGTTCGCGATCCTTCCTGGCTCTATAAACCCAGACCGCCCTGAAGCCAAATTCCCGGCAAGAAGCCAAAGCAGCCGCAGCCCGCGGCTGAGCCGAGCGGGCACCTCGGGCTCTTTTTAAACTTCGGCCTGCCTATGACCCGAGATCCAAGTCTGAAAGCCAAGGCAGCCAAGGGAACTCTGAACGTTCCTGCCGCCGCCTCCCTTCACCACAGAGCTTCCAAGCCAGCAGACATCAAACACTTTGGGCTGACTTGTCTGCCACCGAGCTGCCATGGAAACTCGCTGTATTGGGCACACACACTCGGGTCTCGGCTTGAGCCATAGACTCAGAGCTGCTCAGTTGCATCAACAACAGAAGTGGAGTCACTGTCAACCACGAAACAGTAGCTCAGTAGCAAGTTTGTCCCAGCGTGGCGGATAAACTCGACACGCCGTTTGGTGGTTCTCTTCAAATCTGCTTCTGCCTACATCTCCCCCAGGCTTTTTCCCTTCCGGCAGCCGGTCAGAAAGTCGCAGGATCCGGCGCATAAAGCACCTCTGTGACGAACAATGTCTGGGCGAGCTTGAATTTGCGCCACGAAATATTATGGGATTAGGGAGGAGGAGCCAAGCGGTCTCAGAGTCTCGGAACGTAATGTCTCGAAGACCAGAAGCTGTTGTGTGTGGATTGGACGAAGCCGCCGCAGACGAGTATCGGCAACAAGTGAGGAAGAACTTGGAGGAGCTCTCTGGCACGCCACAGCCTTGAGTGCGCGTGCCTTAGGGCATGAGGTTTACACAGGAAATGACTTCGGATTCTGGTCTGCCAAGGTAAGACCTGCAGAAGTCGTGGATTTCCCACTGGTCAGGGCCGTCCGCTTCGTTGCTTTCAGATTGCAAGTGAGTTTACAAGAACAGTGTGAAGCTTGTGTCAAGAGCACTCTGCAATTTGGTGCAGCCTTCAGCTGCTGATGAAAGCTACGGTTGAAGCTTGGGGTTAAGTTGAAGATAGAGCTCCTCACTCTGGTTCAACCTCCACTGATTTTTGTCGTGCAATCACCGGCAACATGCAGTCGAGCTAAATCGAATCCAACTCATGTAGCACATGCCATCGAGCTCGAACATGCTCCTTACTGCCTGGAATGCCCAGAACCAATGCCAATGCCTCAGCTTATGGTTCCTTCAGGCCGGTGATGCATCAACAGCACCTGCACATACAGGATTTCAGCACAACACCCTCTCTTTCTGAAGCTGGCCATTTTGGACCTTGAGCTCCTCTCTACCCGAACTGGACTGAAAACCCTTGGCCAGCGGAGGGCGGACGATCAAAACTGCTTGTTGCAGCATTGTGTAGCATTGCGTAGCATTGCGTAGCACTGCTGCATGAAGCGTGCAGACTTCCAGCACAGGCCAAAATCACGGCAGTCACCAGGGCCCTCTGCTGCCAGTCTTTGCTGCCAACTTTGTAGGGAACTCGCTGGCCCTGGCAACGGCCGAAACCACAGACGAAAAGGATGCCTGGAAGCTGCTAAGGGCAGAGCAGTCACAACGGTTTTGCGGCCCCGGGCGCCAGCTGCTTAGACCAACCCCAAGTCACGAGAGTAGGGATTACGGCGCAGGGTGAATTGCAGTGCGCGCTGTGACCGCTGCCCCAACGTGAGCTGTGTCCACCCGGAGGTCGTGGCCAAGGCCAGGTCAGGGCTGCAGGGGTGCGGGCTAGTTGATGGAGTTTGGGGCAATGTGCAAAACCGAGGGGTCGTGGGTTGAAAAGGGCTGAGGGCTGCGATTGTAGCCTTCACTCCAGGGTGAAGCACCTCCTGTTCTGCTCACTCCTCGGTAACGTCGACATGAGACAAGTTCAGCACACTCGTCTCTCTGACATCGCAGCGATGCAAGGCAGGACATCAACCCAAACCAGCCCTCAACCAAAAGAAGGAGACTCATCGACTCCCCAGGGATCTCGGGGCCAAGCAGCTGCATCATGGCCTTGGTGCGCGGGTTGCTTAGGTCGGCCCGAAACATCCACGAGACGGTCTCGCAAGCCCCGCAAATATCAAGGCGGCTCTGGAGATTGAAAACGTGGCAACCGCTCGTTGACAACCAACCTCTCACCCTCTGCCGACGATCCGATGGAATCATGCTATGCTGCTTAAACTGGGCATGATGTGCAATCCGCACCATGGGAGGTTGACCAAATCGCACAGTACCAACGCGGACCAGCCACGACTCGTGACGCAACACCAACAGCACACCCCAAAAAGTAAAACACATAGCCCGAAACTGCACAAGGGTCGTGGCGAGCCAGCAGGGACTGCAGCCGCGGCGTCTTTCTTCCTCAGCTGCTGTTCCATCGAAATACGCTATTGCTACCCTCGCATCGTTTTCTAAATTTCTGAACCAGGCACATTGGCACATTTCGGTGCTACTGCCGCCAACTTCTGCTACTGGCTTCCGACCCCGCTCCAGCGAAAGGCAAAGCGTTTGCAAATCAAGTTGGAATCCAAGTCAAACCGGACTTGGCCTGGCTTGGGGCGACCTAAAAAGTCTAAGACGACAATGGCCACGTCAGAACCACAGTGTGATGTGGTCACCAAACACCTATGTAATGGCGCTGCATGAGAAAAGTGGGGCAGGCCGCGAGTCTGAAAAGCTGCAGCTGCAGGCCGGGAGTCCATAACGGGTCCACAGCGTGCAGTGCCACAGTGACTCTCCGCTCTCAAATCCAGGCAAGCTGCGGGGGTCCCAAGCGCGTCGGCACCGCTGTCAGACCTGACAGCGCTGGTCGTTCGGAAGAAGCAAGCCAACAGCGGCGAAAACTCGGCGATGCTTATATTAGGCTCAGCTCCAAGGACAACTCAAGGGGTCGATCACCAAGCTTGGGTGCCACCAAATTTGGACGAGATTGGAGCAGCCTTCCACACCCTAACAAGAACTCCCGTGCCGAAGTCTGGCATCTAAGGCAAGCCGCCACCGAGCTTGCTCAGTGCGAGGGGCTTCGGCTGTGGGACCTCCTTGCAAGAAGCACAGGACTGCAAAGCTGCAGAAGTCTGCTATTCATTGTGCGCTCATCCGAACATCTCAATGCCGTGGAAGCTGCAAGCACATGAAGTGACCACAAGTTCTGCTGCAAGGCGCTAAGATGGGATCCAACGCAGAGGCAGAGGCCAGCTGTCGTAGGCTCATGTTGCAGGAATTTGCAGGATTCAAGTTGGACTTCGGGGTCGCCGGCATTCGATGAATCTGCAGCCGAAGCTTTGCAATTTTCCGATTGCTACTTTGGGTTGCTCGAGCTTCCCACATTCGAGAGAGCTGCGAACTGGGATCCGACATGGGGCCCGCACGTTTGTAGCAGAAACACGTGTTCCGGAAGTCTGCGAATTGGGGGCACCTTGGTGCAGCCGATGCAATCGCCAGAAGCGGGATTCGGCTTCACGCTGGTTGGTTCCGCTGATCTTCGAGAGCCCTTACCAAGTGCCTGGCCCTTGTCGCCTGCGACCTTGGCATGAAGGGACGTGAGGCGTGAGGTCACCGTGAGGCCGTGCCTTAGTGCCTTGCTTTGGGAAGCCCTGGCTCTCTGCAGACGCCCACGCCACTCCGGCTGCTCGAAACACCAAAGATCTCTTTCCCTTGCTCAGAAATCCATTTTAACCGCTCTGATCAGGAAAATCTGCTGGGACGCTTTGGTCCTCGATGTCTAGACTCAGAGTCTAGACTTCCGGGCATGTAGTAAACCCTCTACGCGTGATTCCAGTGAGACGTCATGCTGCCGCGCTGGCAGGCTCAAAGTGTATGCTATGCTCTCGTCTTTGAGCGCCGCATATGATGTACTTTGTAGGAACTTTAACGACTCCTGTCCATCACTCAGGCATGGATCTGCAGGGTGCGAGAGGCGACATGACCTAGATGGGCCCCATGCAAAAACAAGTGCACAGTCAGCAGCAGGAGCACATTAGAAGCACACTGCTGCCAGGAAGCTGCGATGAGAAACAGAAGCAGAGCGACGAGATGGGGCGACAACGAGTTGTGCTGCGCATGCCATACCTTGGGTCTTGGGTGGTTGCAGACCAAGGCCGCCGGCACAGCCAACTTGAGCTCGGGCTAATCGGCTAATGGAGTTCTTTCTCGCCGGCTGGGGAACCTACTCTACACTTCGCCGCATCGTGACGAATGCAGTTTACCCCTAGATAGATTCGGTGGATGGAGGAAGTCTCGCACCACCTGCTTCATGCCCTATGGCAGCAACCCAAAGCATATCCCCACGTCAAGGATGGATGAGGGATACCGTGGTGGGCGTGTCGTTACTTCACATCAACATGAATAGATGGTACGGCCCACTCTTCTGCCCATCTGACCCCACGATCCTCTCAGTCCTGTCATCCGGGACGCTGCGCCGGCGGCCGCAAAGAAGCAGGACACACCTGAAGCAGTGCCAGTGAAAAACAAAACTACTAGCGGCAGGTACTGATGTGGCACCCGATTTGGCGGACTGTTCGGCGACATCGCATTCCGCAACCACTTTGCTGCCACTGTTCATTTCGTGCTTTGTCGCCCTCTGGGCCTCAAGCCTCACCCGCCAGGTAGTAGCAACAACTGTCACTCTTATCGTCACGACAACAATTTCTTGGCCACTGTCTGGCTCGCGGTCTGTGGAGTTGGGGGCACGAGGGCACCGGTGGCGGTGTCCCTTGGATCTCGATTGTGCCCAGTACGGTATCGCGGTCACATTGGCAGGTCTTCCTCATCTTAACATGACTTCATCCGATTCATGGGCAGGCAGCCGTTCAAGTCTGGCAGTAGCGTACTGATACATCAATCGCTAGCAGCCGCTAGCATCGCCATAGCACAATCCTAAGCTGACCTGCCCTGGTGAAGACATCAAGAAGCACTGGCAGTATTGACTAACCCAAATCGGCCAAACAAAGGAGTCGCAGCGACAGTCACAAGACCGTAATGGCCACAAAAAACTTTCCGAGAGCAAGGCCCGAACAAGGAGCAGAACCAAGCAGGACACGCACTGATGGGCACACATGAACACGACATTGAAGGATCCTCGCCCCGACAACGGCCCAGTGCCCAACATCGACAACCCTCGTTGCAACGCAGCCAATTTACCCCTCCTCTGCCCTTTCCCTTTCTCTTGTGACCGAGCACCACGGAGTGCCGGTGCCCCAGAGGCGCCGAGGCGCAGTGCATTGCGAGAGCGGTAGGGCCTGATCTGCGTGTACGTGTGTACATGCATATACACACACAGGACCACACAGGCAAACACATGTATGCAGGCAAACAAGCAACCAAACCCAAGGTGTTTATGGCAGTTGTGCGGCTGCGTTACCATGTGTAAGTTATGTTCGAAAATGCTTGTGCAGTCTGCTTCTTCGTTTCGGCCAGCACTGGGATGCAGATGTATCCTACTTACCGTTCACAAGTACACTCAGGTGTAAATGTGTCTTGCTTCACTTCTCTTCCACTTCATCTACGCCAAGCTTCTTTTCTTGATGCATCCTCGTTGCGTTCGTCTCTTCTAGCAACATCCCAGCCAAGCATGTTTTGCACATGCATGATTCTTTGCGATTCTTTTGAAGTGCAAGTCCAGGTCGAAGGGTTCATGTTACTCAAACCTGACCTCGAAAGTCCAATACAACATGGCCAAAAAGTCACAGTCAGAAGAGACAAAGTCCTGTCAGGCCACATGCAAGTCTGCTGGACAGTGAACCTGCAGGCTCCTGTGGCAGTTTCTGGTGTCGCAACAGGAAGACGCTGTTTTCGCTTCAAGACCGGATCACATGCAGCACGATCTTCCGTACAGCTGTCGCTGCGCCGACGAAGATCCAATCGATCTCGAATGCCGCATCTGTTTGAGTGATCTGTGGCCTGTGGTTGATTGATGAGGATGATGAGGCCCCGTAGCTCTCAGTCATGCTCTAGACGTCACAAGTCCTCATTGTCAGGCCTTGGGATGTCTTAGGTGCAGCAACTGCAGCATCTGAGACTCTGTCTGTGGTGGGGCCCAAGAAGCCAACGTCCTCGGCTTCTTCGAGAAGTGCATCTGGAACACTTGTGAACGGCTAGCAAGCGAGCAATCGAAATCCTCACAAGGCTTCAACTCGCAGCTTCAATGCACGGCGGCCAGACTGGCATGGCACTTTGTCGCAAGTTGTGTCTTATTGGCTTCAGTCGAAGTCATGGATTGGGAGGAGTCTGCTTAAGCTTTCATCAGCTTTCATCACAATGGCCACAAATCCACTCTAGCGCTCAAGCCCAGCTCGTGGATCAAGACACCACTTGCATTCGTTTGCCAACATAACCGCGGGCAGCAAGGAGACGAAGCCCACCGTCAGCGCCATTAACTGGGTGCAGAGGTCTTGGGATACTCACGGTTACTGCGGAGCTTGCCGTCCGACAGCCATCATGCGCACGCGGCATGTTCAACGGCAAACCATGCAACTGACCACAAGACTGTTAGCAAGTACAGCAGAAGACAGCAGTCAGCCTCTAACTCTAAGGTTCTCTATACCAGCTCAAAGCCCCACAAGGCACCAGCTAAAATCAAGCACGGCGCAAGGTAGCTGGTCTCGTTCAGGGTGGGGTTGGAGAGGATGAGGAACACGGTGAAACCCAGGAGCCTGGATTCGAAAAGGCTCCGGCAAGACAAGTGATTGACACCAGCCAGGAGCACACAACGCGGACACATTAACCATGTCGACACATTAGCCATGTCTTTATGGCGACTTCAAGATGACGTGTGCAGCGACTTCGGCGGCTGTGGCAACGGTGCGACAGCCATGACGGCGGTGCCGACGATGAGCAGCAGCAGCAGCAGCAGAGATCGGCAAAGACGAGAAAATCGACTACAACTACAGCCACCAACATCACCAACAGCCACCTGATGCCACCAGCACCAGAAGCGGCACCAGCGACACCAGCACCAGCAGCACCACCAACACTGCTAGCACCATTGGCAAGACAGCCCGTCATACTACGAACAAGGGCACGAACGGGATAAGGAAGAACATGCACAGCAAGTAATTAACTTACTTGCTTGTCTGCGGAACTGCCTTCGCATCCTGACCACCTGCCGACCAGTTTTCTTCACGGGCGCTTGTGTAGAGGACAAGCTATCTTGCCAGATAGGACTGTCGCGAAGCATGTCGCTTCAGACCAGGCTTTTGCATCTGTTGCGGGTGGGGTCAGCGTTCAACCTGGACCATGTGGCGGCCCAAACTGGTGCTAATTGCTGTCCAGTTGTAAGAGATCTTGCAATGCTGACGAACATTCTTGGCAGCATGAAGCCACTTTCGAGCAACAAGATGGACATGCTTGAAACGCGAGGACGAGTGCGAACTGCAACATCGCTGACCCATGAAGGCCCAAAAAAATTGAGCGATGCAGTGGAAGTAGGTCGCACATGTCGCACCTAAACTGCCAGGGCGCCAGATCTGCGGCCCCAGGGCCAACACAATGTAGGCCACCAGGCCTTCCGGACATCGGGAACGCAAAGCGCGAGTTGGCATCGAATGGGCATCGCGGCTCGACAAGGGCACAGTCCAAACGCGGACAGCAATTCCGACTTCCGACAATTACATACACAACAACGGCGTGAGAATCTGAAACCCCTCAAGACCGGTATGTCCCGCAAAATGTCACAAACTGCGTGTGGTTGGGCTTGTCTTGTGGGATTCGAGAAGCATTACAAAGAGTGTCGTACTTATACAACCATGTGTGCGTGCATTTCTGCATGACTCAACCCATTCCATCTGCACCTGCTGCTATACATCGGTCGAATGCTGTCACTGTCAGCGTCGCTCCAACTAGCGGCAACGTGATAACTGCAATAGCTAATGGTCCCGATGATCTTGATTACGTACCAGCCCCTCCAAACACCATCCACTCAACGCGGCGCAAATCCACGTTCAGTGTGGGAACGGTCGGAGCTTGTCTGGGGAACTTAGCCTGCCTTTATGCTGCACCAAGGAAGAGTTTGTAAGTATATTCGGAATGATATGTATGAAACACCATCTGGCCTGGAAATTTCTTCGAAACATGACATTCGCGAGGGTTTGGTGGCCAAAGCTGGCCATGCCTTTGTCACAAGATGCCTCTGGCCTCGGGAAAAGCTGAGAACTCCTCAGCGTGCACGGGTTATTCAACATCTCAGCATCAGGGCCGGCTGGCCAAAGTTGCGAAACGACGCGTGTCATTTTCAAGACCTCTCAGCTTGACGAGGAGTCGTGTCCGAACGTCCAGGGGCAGCATGCCATGTTCTGGGTGCCAGAGTCTTTCAAACTGGCAGGCGCTGGTTTCAATGACTTCGGTCTTTCGGCTCCTTCAGCGCTGGTCCGCATTCGCGCGGTGTGAGCAGATGCTTGGGTGGTGGGTGGTGGTGNGGTGGTGGTGGCGGCGGCGGTGGTGGTGGTGGCGGCGGCGGTGGGGGTTTGATGCTGCTGTAAATGCGCTTGCAGAAGACACCAACAAGCAGGTGGCGGCCGCTTCTCGATCGTCGAAACCCTGCACATAAACTGAACAATCACGAAAAGCACAGCAGATCACCCCGCAGATTTAGAACGAGCCAGTCATGGTCGAACTTTTCGGCAGTGATAGGGCCAGTCGTTTGACAATGCCTACAAAGTAGAAACAAGCAGACCTTCAGAAGAATGAACAAGCAGAGGAACAAAATAAGCAAACCCTAGCAGCACAGCCCAGGCGTCGCCTGCACGTGGTCGCGGGGTCTTGAGGTAGGCCTCGCATTTCCAGAGACGACCGATCCTGGTTCCAAGGCCACATACAACGCAGGAGTCAGAACAACAACAGCAAACCATCGCCAGCAGTGCACCAGTTG
Source organism: Symbiodinium sp. clade A Y106 (assembly GCA_003297005.1). Taxonomy (NCBI): domain Eukaryota; class Dinophyceae; order Suessiales; family Symbiodiniaceae; genus Symbiodinium; species Symbiodinium sp. clade A. The sequence continues at coordinate 49,344 of BGNK01002194.1, forward strand.
TAGGAGGAGTGGGAGAAGTCGGAGTACTTAGTAGCTTGGAGTAGGAGCAGAAGTAGTAGCCGTCGTAATCGCAAGTCAAGCCGCACTCGCAGTCGGCGCAGTAGCAGTAGCATCGTCGTCGTCGTAGGTGTAGGAGCAGGAGGGTGAGTAGGGGTAGATGAAATCTTGGTGCATCGAAACTTGCGTCTTGGGTTAACTTGAAGGGGCTTGCAGCAAACGACGTGCCGGCGCTGATGCTCTGACATCTGGGCTTTGGCGAGGGTTCCACTCCTATTGTGGACAGCCTGTCGGCCTGGAAATCCCTGGAAATCGATCCACTCATGTATATAGACGTACAAGGACTTCTGAGACCAATAAGCATGAGCAGTGATGCAGCAGAGCACGGGGAAACAGCGCCTTCGTAGACACACAACGAATATGAATATGATCACGGCCCGACTTCTGGCACTGCCCAAAACTATTGAACAGCAAAAGCAGTCACTGAGGGAAACCCTGAGCTTCTACGAGCAACAGATGTAGAAACGGCCATCAATAATGACAGCAACCACCACCACAATCACCACAACAACAACAACAAACCAACCAACCGCCACCATCACCACAACCACCACAATCAACCACCACAACTACCACAACTACCACAACCACCAGAACCACAACAACCACCACAACCACCACCACCACCACCACAACTACCACCAGAACTGCGACCCCAACCCCAAGCGCAACCACAACCACAACTACAGCGACAAACAACAGGGACGGCGATCAAGATTCCCGCAAAATTCATGTCGATTCATAGTCTTCAACTAAGCCATTGGCCGCAGCGGTGAGGCCCGACAACCCAGAAGCTATGCCAATCGGAGGATTCTTGAGAGAAGCACCAAATTGAGGTCAATAACTCCGCAGCCCTAGCAAATGCCTCATGCACGTCATGCCGCAGATGACCACAATAGAAATCCTCAGCTTCTGAGGCTTTGGGTTGTTTAGTGCCCACTGGGAAGATTGGTGACAAACGGGCTTAAAACTATTAGTTGTGCGCTGCGTTTTCGTGCGATTGAAACCTCTAGACCCCATGTCGAGACGACCTGCACACACATAGAAATGCGTGTATACCTGTAGGTATGTATGTGAGTACGTATATAAATCTATCTAGGTATGTATATATATATATATACATACATACACATGTAAATATGTGTATATATATAATTATGTACACCTACAAATATATACAAATACATAAAAACATACACGTACACATACGCATACACATACACATACCCATACGCATACGCATACACATACACATAGACATACTCAAATACATACATACAGAAAAATGTATATGCACATATGTTATATTGTATGTACGTATTTCGTGTTTTTTGATCAGGTACATATGTACCTGTATATAAATGCATATGCGTATTTGTACTCGGGTGCAAGCATTGGACCTCCCCTTGTTATGTAGACTCGATGTCTAAAGCTGAGCTGCCTGGTCCAAGACCATACTAACTTATATGATGCCTATGATTTGGCTACTGAGTAAGCTTACAGATGGATTTAACATCGTTTGCAGGGATAGAGCTAATGTATGTATATATATATGAGACTTCATATTCGACCTAGCAAATGTTGATTCAAAATGAGAAGATTCTTGAACTCAGAGAAACTAATCAAAAGTGTTCGAATATCACGGAACTGACACAACACATAACTTCCCCTGAAAATTCTGCGTGAGAACATGCCAACAGGTCGAGCCCGGCCACATGAATTGTATTCAATGATTTCAGATTTCATCTGTTTACATTAGATGAGCTGTACAGTGTCGAAACGACATTTTTAGAAACTGACAACACAGATTCAAGCAACATTTGTGAATTTAACATTTTCGTCTTTGTTACTTGCTGTTACTTGCTGTTACTTGGATTGAGGGTACGATTTTTTGAAGTCAAGTTGCGCTGCGTGCTTTCAAAACAAGAGCTGCACACAAGATATTTCACTTGCGTATGCATTTTACTCGCCAGCTGTCTTTGGCATTGAACTATGTGAGCCAGCCACTCTGATTCACATGTGGAAGCAACACGACTTAGATCGACTTAGCAACCACATAAATTGTGTGTCCTCGAAGATTCGAAGATGTCGGTTTGGGAAGATTGCCTAACTTTTTTGAAGGGAACAGACAAAACATGGCACTGGGCCGGGCCTCGTTCGGATTCCCCGCGCGTTGGCAGAAAGCCAGCCCCAAATCGACGCAAGCAAAACTACCAAAAAGAAAATTACAAAAATCAAAAAAGAACACACAAAAATCCAAAATTCAAAACCAAAAAAATGTATGCAAGTCTTCGGTAAATCCTGCGATCCTGGGCTCTCGACCAAGACTCTCGGTTTGTTGTGGCTTCTTGGCTTGTTTTTTGATTTTGGTATTTGGTTGTCTTGGTGATGGTTGTGTCGCTATTTTGCAGCTTGCTTTCTGTTATTTTGAAGTGACACTACTGCCTGTCTACTTCACGCTTTCCTGCTATTTTCCGGTGGTGTAGATTGCTCCTGTCAAGAACCACCAAACGCAGCGTACAGGTTATTCATATATATATATACAGCCATTAACCGAAGAAAGACACAGACCAGGCACAATGTGCTGAGCGCAACCTGCTTCCGGATGGGCCTCGCTGTGGCGGCTGAAACGAACTCCACAGGATAAGCCAAACAAACTATAAGCACTACGGCAAGGGTACACAGAAGACTACGAAACACCAATAGTGAGTATAGCATCCTGGAAATCAACTGACCATGCAAACGTGCGTACAGGCATAGGCGAGTTGTCATCCAACACAGAACCTTGCGAAAATGCCTCAAGAATTCCATCCAGTCCAAGTCAAGAGTCAAAACCATGTTCGACGAGCCAAGCAACACGGCTGCAAAGCTCTATTATGATCATGTCACAAAGGCACGATTGACTCGATTGACAAGTTTCGACTAGTTTCTGCTAGGCAGCCGCTGGAAGGGCCCATGCTTGCAGATGAGGATGTTCGTCAAACTACCATTGCACAACCGCCCAAGACACAAAGTAGATCACACCTCCAACCTCCCCGCCCTGCACTGGACAGGATGCCAGGCCTCACTCCGATGCAGACGCACTGAAGTTCTTGGGGATCTTTCATAGCAACCACGCAGGAGCCACCCTGCTCATGTCGTGTCCACAGGGCTCAAGATGGCAGGCTGCCAGGTTTCCGTGGCGTGGGTGGCAATCAAACCGTGATACTTCGCGAAAAGACAACAAGAACAAGAAGGACTGACACCTGGTGGCTATCCAGGCTTCCACTGGGAAGCCGATTGAATGGTTCCGCGCACAGTGAGTCCAGAGTCACCACAAAAGCTTCAGAATCGGAACACCATGAAAGCTGCTATGCTGGAAGGCATGTTCGGATCATTTTGCCTCTGGGGGGCTGGAGGGCTCTTTGAGCCCCCGCTCCAAGTACTAATCTGCGTCATCTCTCTGTACAGTGAAGGATGGGAGTGGTTGGCAAGCATTAGGATTTGCAACACAAATGTTTAGTGACACTTTGTGGTTACTTGGCATGTGATGTAGGAGTGGTTGGTTGCGAGCCGGCTAAGCATCACTATACTTTCATGATCGCTTCTTCTCGCAAGTGTTTCATGTACTTGCTCTGCTTTAACTAACCAAAGCTTATGAAAGGTTAAAACGTATGGAAACCGTGAGAACAAGTGAAAGACAATGATGAAGTTTTATACCTTTGTTGCCACGAAACAAGTACCGATTTTTTTCGCGGCTTGGACGATGACTCACTAAACTATCCAAACAATCACCAGCTAATAACTGAAACTTTTGACAGCACCCCAGAGATTGCCCGACCTGCCATCCTAGACTATGCAGCGTGTCCCTGTGTGAAACGAAAGGTGGTTTGCCACTTTCGGGCCGCGGAGCATTCGGAAATGAAGAGCCTGGAAGTGCTGCAAGGAGTTGCACGCTTTTCAACCTATCTGTATTGCGACCCAAATCTGCTGCAACTCTTTTTGCATCCAGCTCACCGAATTAATTACAGACATTCCTACATTACATTCAATCAGCAGCACGGCCTACCGAAGACTGCGACTTCGTCCCCGAATCAAGCCTCCTTGTCAGAGCGCGGGCCAGCGATTTTGCTGGTGAGTCTTCGAGCATCCGTGTTTTATGCAGCTCGTGATCCAACGAGGGCAGCGCATCAATCTCGTGAGGGGGGACTCTGAGGAGTGGGAGTGCTGCATTCAATCGCTTCTCCAAGCGAAACTCCATGGATCTCAGGCCTTCGAAGAGCTTGAGGATGGAACGCTCCCTCGCAGGCTCCTCCACATCTGCCAACATCGTCAGGAACTGGCGGTACAAGATCACCTTCTCGTTCGAGGAGGTTCGGTATGCGGTGCAGTACAGCATCTCTAACAAGCCCTCCGTGTCCAGGCCAGAAGCTGCACGGAGCTCCGCCAGCAGATCCGGATCGCTTAGGAGTTGCAGCATCTCTTCCTCAGAAATCGAGCCGTCACTGTCCTCGTCTAGCCTGTGGAAAATCACCTTTAGCCGCTTCTGGGCGACTTTGTGGGTCTCCCGGGCTTCCTTTTGCCGGTCGAGTTCATCCTTCGCCCTTGAAGCTTGCATCATATTGTCAGAAATCACAGAAGTCAGGATAGCAAGCATCATCCAGTTCGACAACATCATAAACATGTAGAACAAGATCTGCCCTGTCACTGTGGTAATGATCGGCGCAACCACAGACTGGTCGTCGTTCATCAGTTTGAACAATGCCAAGAAGGACCGCCAGACAGTACCAAAGAGCTCCAGAGCTTCTTCTGGCATGTCATCAGGATGATCGTAGATGTAACCCTCACCTACCAAGCATCTGAACACCAGAGAAGCTGAATACAGCAGCAGAAAGGCCAGCACAACGACCCAGCTCAGACTGGCGAGCGACTCCACAACACCGTTCATAAGCTTGTACAGCTGCTTCACCTCTCTCAGCAGCCGAGCAAGTCGCAATACACGGAGCACGCGAGCAACCCGCAAGCTTCTCATTAAGGGCATTGCAACCGTCGAGGCTCCACTGGAGCCTAGTAATGCCTGGCGTACGTAATGGTAAGTTGGAATCATCCACTGCTCAATCACTCCGAGCATGACGATGCCGAAGTCCATGTAGTGAAACAGCCAATCTTCATGCACAAAATATTCACAGCCGTGATAGGCTACCCTGACTGTGAGCTCGAAAGTATAGATGATCAACATCACCTGCTCCAACATCAGCCAGTAAGGAGAAGGGTAGTCCAACTCCAACCACATGATAATGGCATTCACTAGAATCAAAGCCATCATGAACGTCTCAAAAGCTGGGTGCTGCGTCCAGGAAAGGTCTGATTGCACGAGGATTCGAAGCAACTTCAGCCCTCGCGCTACCCGCAACAATCTCAGCAGTCGCAGAACCCTCAAGCCTTTCAGGCTTACATTACCTCCGAGGGAGCTGCCGAGAACAGGAAGGACTACCTGCTCAACAATGCCGCTCAGCACAATCAGCAGGTCCAGCCAGTTCCACCACACAATGGAGCAGTGACCAAAGAGCAAACTGCGCTGGTAGTAGGTCGCCCTGAGAACAAGCTCCAGAGTATAGAAAGCGAGAAAGGCGCTATCAGCCCAGGCAAACCACGCCAGCTTCCTGGTTGCCTGCCACTCTACTACCATCACGACAAAGTTCGCAATGATCACTGTCGAGCAGAAAGCCCCGAAGAGGTGACCGTGCACAAAGGCCAAGCTCTTGGGGCCCGGTGCATCGTCGAGCTCCCCGTGGTCGTGCTGCCACAACATGGCCTCTGCTTCACGAATCTTCTGACGAACGTGGTCGAGATTAGCTTCAAGCGGTGCTCTGCGTGCTTTGAAGGCCCTGGTCAGCATGTCGACACGAAAGTCTTCGTCATCCTGTTGTTGAACCAGTTCCTCCAGTTCCGCCTGCATCTTGTCCCTGTCAAGCTCCCCACTCTTATCTACCGTGATGCCTTCCGGCACCTCTACACGCAATGCACTGTAGCCGTCGCGCAAACCTGCAGAAGAGTCTGCCATGCTTCGACCGCCAGGATCTACACACAACTTGAAGCGGCTTCTCGCAAAACCAAAGCCTATGCGCTTGCTATAGAGCGTTTCATTCTACATGCTCGCATGAAGGTCATAGCAGTTGGTACAACTTAGGCCTTGACAATACTGATGGGAGTGGCTCTAGACTTGAGAATCTCACACGAGCATTGAAGCCGATCACGCGCAAGCAGAACCGCATGAGCCCATCAATCCTCTAAGCACAGCTGCCCTGGAGTCTTCAAGATTTAAGTCTAGCACACGATTGTACAAGAAGTGCATCAGGGAACAGGGCTCCATACCCTCAATGAAAACAAGCCGGAGGCCTGCATGCCTTTCACGCACGCATCTGGGCAGTATCCTGGACAAAGGCTGATTCATGGCTCACGCCGGTGGGCTTTGTCCAGTTGCAGGTTTCCCTGCGCAAGAACGCTTTCAAGCCCAGCCCATAACTGCATTGCCGTCGCCTTCGCCGTAGCATGCCCAAGCGTACCTCGAGTCTGGAACAAGGGCCAGTGACTAGTGTCTACTAGTGTCCTGGACTGACGGAAAGTAAGGGAAGTCACGGCCAAGCGCCTTCAAAAGGATGGGAGTTTGTCCAAGCTGCTCGACATCACACGGAGGGCCACCACTGCAGTCATTCATGTTTCGCTCATTCGGCAGGAGGAGGTATATCCTGGTTTTCTACGGAAAACCGGAAGGGTCGAACTGGAAGCACAAAGGCAACCTTGTACATGACGGCTGCTGCTGCTACTGCTACTGACTGCTACTGCTGCTGCTGCTGCTACTCCTACTCCTACTACTCCTACTCCTGCCCCTACGCCTACTACTCCTACTACTACTACTACGACGACTACTACTACTGCTACTACTACTGCGACAACTACTACGACTACTACGACGACTGCTACGGCTACGCGATGGCGATCCATGAGCACAAGCTGTTCAAGATTTGTTGTGACATGGTGTGACCATTGGTTGCCCTCACAGCCCATGGCATGATCCATCCGTCAGTGTACTCGTGGAAGTGCATCGTGTCACGACCCCTTCTGATTTCTTGCATCTGAGCATTCAGTTCATCCAAGTTTGGAAGGTCAACGACAGTCTGCCCCAGTGCTGGCGTTGCTTAGCAAATGTTGTAAGCTCTCGGCGTATTCGTCTGCATGCGCTTGGTGGCTGAGAACTCTTGCCGTAGACAACAAAGTTCAACGCTCAAGCAGGTTCTATCTCAACATCCTAGTCCCCCGATGCACCACACCAAATTGTTAAAAAAGCGGCAGCTTGAAGAACAGGAGCAGGAAGCGACAGGTGACGCTGCCGCGGAGGTGTCGATCCTCCAATGATACGCAAATCACGGGCTTCTGCGATCGTTCACAATACAGCCAAACAAGGACAGAAGCCCCAAAGACTGCTCCACGTCAAGGGTGCTATCTACACAGGCCCGACTCCTAGGAAGATCGTGGGTTTCCGGGCTTTTGCTCTGAAACCAAATGCAGGGCCCGATTGCACAGACTCCATAGACTCAGAAACTTCACACAATCACATTGGATGTGTGCAACAAACGATCCGCTACTTTGAAAGCATTTGGGACTCTCCATGCCTTGAGTGCGGTAGGAAAAGAAGCTTCAAAGCTCCGCGAACTCCAAAACTTACAACATGTCAAGAACACAGTTATGCTTCCCAAACTCGAAACCCTTCTGCTGGAACAATGTATGTGCCTCCGAATCCTGCAAGCGCGGTTTGCTGACGTCTGTCTATACATCCGAACCCTGTGAATGTTCCGAATCGCGAACATTCCGTGTATGCCAAGACCCTCTCAATTCGGCGTCAATGCTTTCTTCGATGCTTGACCAATTTTCAATTGAGATTTGATGCTTATTTTCCCTGGAAGAGCAAAAAACACTCCTGAAAGCCCGTTGGGAAAGGAGACCTCCGAAACAAGCTGAAGCTGGCGCCTCGAAAGCCAATAGCCACGGATAGACATTCCCGTATCCTCAGCAGCCAACTGTAGCAAAGGTGAACAAGAAAGAAGTGCTAAGGCGATATTGAAGGGCTCAAGGATTGCTCTGAGCAGCTGCTGCAACCGTACATGTGCGACTCGCGGCCCATGGGGATGCGTGGTGGTTTCAATTGCAAAGGTGCTTAGCCAAGTATCGCGTTGAGAGCATGGCCACGACATGCCTCAGCAAACAAGAAACCAATCCACATCAATTTACACGAATCTGCATCACGAGCCCGAGCACCTTCTTTACCACCAAGAACTCTGCGATTACTGCACACTCGGAAAACTGAAAAAAACAATGACCTGTCTGAAGGGTGAGCTAGGATAGTCGGATAGTGCTGCACTAGCTGCATCAGCAGGGAGAAGGAACTTATCAGCAGCGTTGTAAAAATCAGCACCTGTGAGATCCGCTCACAACATCAATAAAGGCATGGCTCGCTTTCGCTGCTGCATTCTAGCCAACACTCTCCCGAGAACCCCGACTGGCCACGGCTCAAGAAACTGCACACAGGCCCCACGAGCAAAAGGAGTCTGCGATCATTCCAGGGCCCAAGCAGGCAGAAAACAAAGATGCTTCAAACTGCAAGCGCCTGGCGCTGCGCATTCAGCTGCTCTTCGGTCACCTGTTGCAAAAATAGCAGACATCGCTGCGCCGAATCTCGAATATGCTGGGGTTCGTCACATGGAACGTGCGCAGTTGTAGCTGGAATTGACCGCAGAGTCCCATGCCGCTGGGCATAGAGACTTTGGGGACCTGCTCGGGTGCGAGGCCCTGATATTGCCGCACCACGTCCCCTTAAAGGCCGGCCGCGGAGTCCAGACAGGCCCTGCACTGCACATCGGACCTCCTCGAATGAAGCGGCGAAAATCACCATGGTGTACGCATCGCTCGCGCCGGCGATCAAGTGGACAAGCATGCCTGGCGCAGACGGCAGGATGCAGCAGGGCAGCAAGGCTGACCATTGCCTCTCCGCTGGGGCAGGGGTTCTGCATGGTGCACCCATCGCGCCTGTGGCCATCCCATAGTGCACCCGTACGTAGAACGGCAGCAGTACTTTTGGCATCCGGCTCCGCTTGCCCTGCCAGCAAAGGGCATGAGCTCACCCGGACTATATGCAGTTCGGGCACGAACAAGGCGAATCGATGACCTTCGTGCGAGCAGGAAGCACGAAATCGAACAGCTGACCACACTTATACAGTCTGGACGGCGCAGACAAAGCCAAAACCCACAAAATTGTCCGTGAATTCTGCACTGATACAGCAGGACATGCACGGCCTCCAGCACTTTGGCCTGGCAGGACAGGAGGTGTCCAGCGCAGGCAAGAGCTTCAGTACAGGCTCGAGCTTTGCAGCGCCACGTGAGCCCGAATTAAGACTCGCCTTGAAAGCAAGACACGTTGCGCCTCGGTGGGCAGGTCCTGGCAGCCCTGCTGACCTCAGCTCTCGGATCCGAGATCGGGGTTGCTCGGTCAGAGTCTCTCTCTGCTTGCACATTAGTCACCAGTCCATATGATCGAAAAGTTGCTCAAGCGCACCGATCTTGGGAAACTGAAGAGCGTCTATGTGAAAAGAAGCTACGAGCATAAGAAGACAACATGCGTAAATTGAGCTGCAAAGACTACCAGCCGGCACACGAAGGATTTCAGCTGCCAGGATGGCGAGGCAGATTCCAATGTGAAGGCTCACCCAAGTCCAATACTCCTGCCGAGATGTCGGCAGTGGTTGTTCCATGCTTCGTTGCTAAGTCTGCTACGACACGGCGCAGGAAACTGCAAGGTGATCAAAGGTTATGGCAATGCACCGCCAGACTCGATCTGTTCCTCCATTAGGTACAAGAGTCGTACGAGGGCCATGAGAATTCGACATACAGCGGGCCTCCGAGATCGGATCCTTTGTAACGGCACGCCACTACCCTTCGTGGCTGCACAAACGTTTCATCCGCAAGCTGCATCAAAGCATATCGTAGTTCAATGTACTTTTGATGCCGATGATCACCTATTCGGGCGGATACCGTTGTACTTGTCCCGCCACACTGGCCCGTTTTTGCAAAATCTGCTGCCCTTCCAGCTGCAAGGCAGGAGAAGGCTGCTAACCGCAGCCAGGAGCCAGCCGCGGCTTCAGCAGAAGGTTCGAGGGTTCGGTGGTTCTTGGGCTGCTTTCGCTTCATGCTGCCCTCTGCTAACGGATTCCCCCAGAGCGCTCTGCCTTGTTCGATGTGGCAACGAAGCCCAACAAAGTCACGGACTCGTTGGAAAAGCTGTACTCCTCTGCCTTTGATTCGGATGTCGAGAGCAAACTCCCAGGCAAGTGCGAGCGACAAGCGGTACAGACGGTGACGGGGGAGCCCCATCCGAAGAAGCAATCGTCCTAGCCGTTAGTAACAACTTGGCAGAAGCAATCGACCGGAATTGGAGCGAAAGCAGGTGAGAGCCGAGAAGGGCTTCGTCTCGGCCGCGGCACGATGCGAAACAGGATCTCCGCTTGCAGCATCAGCAGGATCCTTGGAAAGGCAGGACCCGGGACTTGATCCAGAGCTGACCGGATTCTGGCAAGCAGCATCAAGAAGGGCGTAAGCAGCCTGCGGATGGGGTGGCCGCGCTGCCTGGCCCAGGAGCTTGTGGCATTCAACGCTTCTTCTACACACAGAGGAATCCTTCTCCCTGTCTACAGGTAACCGGAAAGCAAGAAACTTGGTGTGATCTGCACCCTCATTGGCAAAAGCAGCTTGCCGGCCTTTGGCTAGGCAAGATTAGCAGGCCGAGCAAAGTTCCGACCGCGGTCAGAATGCCCAAGCTTTCCACATCCTTGCTCATATAGCATATACTCAAACACCCACCATGACAAATTGCGAAAGCAAACGCAACAGTCACGAGGGAGCCGCATACTTCTGTCTACAGTAACGACGTGCCAATGCCTCTTGGGAAGTGCCAGGCAGTTGGTATTGCGAAGTAGAACACAGTTAGGACACAGCATCAGAGATCAGCAACTGGGTTGCAGCAGATGTGAAAGCTGAAAGCCTTCCAAACTGCCTACAAAGCGAATTCCAAGCGGCCCAAGGCGGTGGCAGCAGGAAGACTGCAACAACCAAACAGACCTCGGCTTGCGAACAGGCACCATCGCTTGGCCTGATCTGCCACTCTGCTCTCCATGTGCTGCAACCCAGCCACAGAGCCGCCCAAGGCGGCCATCCGACTCAACGAAAACTCCACGCCCAACCTCCAAATGCGGCGCGGGGCTGCGGGGCTGCGGGGTTCGGTGCAGCCATCGAAGCACTCTGAATGCCGACCGGGCCTGCTGGATGCACGGGCGGCCACTGACCCGGCATCCATCTCGAAGACTGCGATTATTGTAGTTGTAGTTGTCGTTGTGGATCCACCTGCCTCGACACATAAGCACCAGGGCTCCAGTCGTTCGGCCGAACGGGCCTGGTACAGTCTCCAGGCGCCTCCTCCTCTTCGACTACAGGGTTTTGCAGCTGGATAGGCTGGACGCCTCGCGCGAGCGCGAAGCAGGCTCTCGACCCAAATCCAGCCTTTCACGCCCAACTAAGTGCAATACAATCCTGAACATTTCTTCAGGAGGCCTACAAGGTCACCCGTCCCAAGGGCCGAAAAGCTGTCCCTCTTTCATGGAGCTATGCAAGCCTGACAGCAATTGACAGCATTAGCGAGGATATTTGCGATGTCTAGCCCTTGGGAGGAGTGCCGCTTTGATGGCTGAAAGTCCGCCGAGCGCGTCCGAAAGAAATCATCTGCCCATTCCAGGATTTCCAGGCCCAGCGGCCCCGGCCAACGATCAGAGCTATGCCCGCCAGCACACATGCCATAGGCAGTGCCACCCATGCAGAAAACGTCAACCAGGTCCTGGGATCTCGTGTAAGTGTTTCATTGCACTACAGAGGCGTAAGAGGTATCTAATGCAATCCATGACTGGTCCACTACTCCTGCTCTGCAGAACATGTGGTAAAGGATGTTATTGCTGCTTCAAGCATCTCTGCCGTTGTTGATGCCATTGCTAGAGAAGCCACGGGCAGTCATGACTACTCTAACTACTCTTGCAAAAACTTCCGCTGGTTCCGTGCATGATGGCTTCTGCGAGTACTGCCAACCTCTCTTAGCTCATGTAGGGGATTCGCAACTCCGCGCTCCTTCAACATGGACAGCAAGGTTTGCATGTGCCGAGGGCACAGAGTAGCAGCTTCTGCAGAGTCACTCCCCCCATAATGGCTACTCTTCTTTCTGGTGCGTATAATCGCCCTGCAACCTATTGCAGAGAACGAGCTAGTCAGCATAAAATCGGCTCGAGGGTGTTAAACCTTTTCTGCTTTCCTGGTTGCCGACAACCCAAACGAACGTGCATGCTTGCAAGCGGGACGCATGTAGGTGCATCCACCTGCAGGGATGAAAGGAGATCCTACTCGCAAACGGCCTGCAGCCGCCGGTGCTTCAGGCCGCCCTTCGCCTTGTCCCACCGTAGACAGCCAGCCGTGCCGACAGGGCTGGCAGACAACCTCCCCTTCTGGCGAGTACTCGCCCGAGCTGCATTTCGACCTGGAGAACTGGCCAGGAGTGCAAGCGAAGGTACAGTAGCAAATAACCGTGCACAGCAAATTCCAAGAACCTTTTGCTCTTGCAGCCGGGTTGCTTGGCTCCGTCCTGGCTGTGATTTTGTGATCAGGATACATCGCGTTTGCTTGATCACAACCGGATCATATAACAGTTAGGCGTTGTCTTGTGGTCTCTGGCAGCGAAAGTGAAAGATTTGTTCCGAATGAAATTTGCAGACTTCACAAAACGCTCTGTTCCAACGCAGGTCGCTTGTGCCGAGCTGCCCAATCGAAGAAGTGAGATCCCACCTCGTATCGCTGCAACGATGTATGCCACCAGTCTGCCCATGGAACGCAGAAAGCCGAACCCCCCTCTTCATGCAAGGGCAAGCACCAGATGTTGAGATGTCAAGACACCAGTAGGCCAGTTGGCAGCACGTGGACGTCTTGGATCGTCGACCTCGCACTCCAAGCATCTCCAAGCCGACGAATGAAGGGACTACTATTACCATTATTACTATTATTACTATTGTTGCTATTGTTACTATTGTTGCCATGTTACTCTTGTTACTATTACTATTACTATTATTATTGTTATTACTATTACTCAACTCTTATTATTATTCGTGTTAAACAATTCGGTTGCTACGGTAGGTGGTGAGCATGTGGCGATGCCATTTCCATCCTCATTGCCCTCGAGCTACTGGTAGGTAGGCAGCGTCACATTCGGCGGGATCTCGCCCGACCCACCCCAGCTCGAGAAGTTGTTGCGACACTCGGCTGAAGTCGCCGCCTTACCAGCATCAGGCTCATTGTGTTCAGGCTGCATTTCAGTTGCGGACACAGCCGTTGAGGTCAAGTCTTTTTGCATGCCAACAGGGCAGCACGCGATCATGACCCCAGACCCTTCGGACTCCAGCATGCTGGAAGCGACAAGACACTGCTTTGCTAGGCTCCACGACGATTGGAAACATCGGCGCAACCCTGACTGCATCCCACCCTGCCTTTCCCACGAGTGCTTGCAAGTCAATTTGGAAGAACTCCTGCTTGAAAGGACGCTCAGACCGCCAAGACCCATCCCCTGCAACCAAGCCTTCCCAGTACCTCTCCAGTTTCCCTAGCGCTTCGGACCTTCCTGGTGTTTAAGCTTAGGTTCCCTCCGACTCCAGAGAGATGCAGCGCGCTCCCGTCCGAGAGATGCGGAAATGCGGGGCACAAGCTACGACGAGCGGCGATTGAAGTGCCCATGGCCACCGCAACGCCAGCTCCGTCAGGCAACCCCAACCTGTCTTCCCAACCAACACGTGCAGAGGCATCGGTAATGAACACGGCAAGAAGACGGTAGAGAAGACGAGAACAAGCAACCTTAGAACAAGACACATAGATCCTTAACAGCCTGGGAAAGCAGGGAAAATCCGGAGTCGCGGGCGACGGCGCTGCACGGCAAAAGCACTCAGATTTCAGGGTACCGAACAAATTGGGACATCAGGAGCAAACTCCCAGACACCGAGCACAGGGGAATTTGAATCTCGCACGTGTTCAGAAAACTCAAACTGCCCACTCAACACCAGCCATGACTGTGGTGCGCAACAGAGATGTGCAGCTACATGTATCTGCCCACACCGAGTTTCTACTCCATGATGGCCATGCGGCACGGCTGACGGCGAGCCGTCAGGAACTCGGAGCTGGGCGATGCGCCCTGGTCAGCCAACGAGTGAAAAGGCGCGCGACCATGGAAAGGAATGAGAAGCGCTTGTCGCCATTGCCCGCCAAAGCGTCTCAAGCATCGCTGCTCGAAGTCCACATCAACGATCCTGGCGGGCAGAGCGGCACAGCTCAGACACGGGAATGTTTTGGGCCGCGTGATGGTGAGCTCAAAGCGTCAGAGGTGAGACATCTTGGCCCCACGACCACCACCCCCACCCCCACCACCACCACCACCACTTCAAAAAATCATCGCCATCAGAGGCAAAAATTCGTCATTCCCATCGTCATCCCTGTCCTCTTCACTTCCTCCTCGGAGTGACATACATACATACATACATACAGTTACATACATAATTTACGTACATACACATACACACACATACACGCATGCATGCATGCATACACACAATAGTGCAGCCGTGCAGCAGGGGCTGTGCATGCATACAAGCTCACATACAATCGGATCGGAGCGCTGCTTTGTGACANCACATACACACACATACACGCATGCATGCATGCATACACACAATAGTGCAGCCGTGCAGCAGGGGCTGTGCATGCATACAAGCTCACATACAATCGGATCGGAGCGCTGCTTTGTGACATTTGTGAGGCCCAGTTTGTCGTCATACACTATCAGGCACCCTGGAGGTCACAGTGGGTTTGCAGCTCCTTCACAAATGGCAAGTTTCCAAGAAAGTCGTGGTTGCGATTCCAGNGTGACATTTGTGAGGCCCAGTTTGTCGTCATACACTATCAGGCACCCTGGAGGTCACAGTGGGTTTGCAGCTCCTTCACAAATGGCAAGTTTCCAAGAAAGTCGTGGTTGCGATTCCAGGATGAGCAACAAGACAGTGCTCTGGATGATGCGTGAAAGAGCTAGAGAGCAAACCTGTTCTGGAGAGGCAAAAGGGAAGTGCAAGCCACTGACCTGGCAGTTGGGCGCAGAAGCAGCAGCGTGTTGGCAAGAGCTCCCGCAGCTCACTCATGGAGGTCTTAAGTGAGTGAACGGTCGAGGCCTTTTGAGTCGAGTATCAAGATTAAAGCTAAAGTGCCTTCGTTACGTTTCCGTACAGTAACCTGGCATCCCTATCAGGACAGAGCATCTCCAACTAGGGCAGGCACACAGCACAGAATAGCATTCCCTAGCCTAGCCTAGCATAGCCCAGCCTAACATAACATCACCTAACCTAGCCTAAGCTTAACCCCTAACCTAGCCTAGCGGAACATCATGTAAGGTTACATGACATAATGCGACATGACGTGATGTGACGTGACATGAGAGGAGTCATAAATGACTCAAACTACATGAGATGCATACACGCACAAGGAACCCAAGCATCAATAACAACAAGGAACCCAAGCATCAATAACATAGCAACCTGTCGGAGTAGAGCGTTGCCGTCCCAAGAGGAAGAAAAAGCTTGCAATCGATAAAATCGGCCAGCAGCACAGGACACCACCAAATTGCAGTGATACCGCCAGCACTGTCGTAGTCAACGCAGCCACCCTAGAGCAGGCAGGATGGAGGCAGCTCTGCTCTGCAAGGATGTTAACAGACCGTATCGCAGAGAAACCAGTCAAGTGTCGAATAGATCACCGAAGCGAACGTGATTTCGATTTCCGGGGCTGCACCGGCCTCGCAGAGTGTCGGCAAGCGAGGAGTTCTATGTGGCTCTTTCTTCTGACTTCAAGTACCCCGACTGGTGCAAATCGACTCGCTTGAAACTGGGCAGTAGCCCTGCGAACACGGCGGCTGTCAATGCGTCCACGCTGTAAAATCTCAACGCCCCATCGAAGATTTGGTAGGTGCTCGCCACCTCGCCAATTGGACAACAGAGGGGTCGGATCAGGGCATTTGGCCCGGCCAACTGTTGAGATTGACGGACGGGATTGCCGCCTAGTAAACTATTTGGCACAGGGATCTTTAGCGCAGGAGAGCCGCTAAGAAGTAGTCGCCGAGGACTGCTGTCCTCAAGATGTCGCCGGGGAAAGACACTCGGCCTGCGGAGCATGAAGTTTCCTACGTCAGCGGTGCCGACATGTGCCGGACTGGGCATGTGGCATGCACAACTCCGACAGCAAGAACAATCCCAAGTAGCAAATTCCTGTTTTGGAAAGCGATGCGCTCGAGCGACCTATCAGCTTCGGCTGCGCCATGTCCTTTGCGATCCTGTAGAGCTGCAACATGCCACCCGTCTCTGCCTTCAGAGATTTCTGAAAAATCGCAAGAAACAGGAAAACAGCAGGACAGCAGGCGATGTCGGCTGAGACTGTGCTAGGCACAACACGCTTGAGAAGAAGCGGGAGATCTACCCGGCTCTACTCCTTCGTCCCAGGTCAATCCCAACCTCTTGCCAAATCGGGGTGGCGAACGCGACCTGCAAGGTCGCTTGTCAGAAACCATGTCAGCATCAAGCATACCCGCACCCTTGCGGACGTGAACAACGACGAGCAATGTGCTCTTGTGAACAGATCTCAATCTCAAGTTGAATCTATGAAGCTTGCGTGCTGAGACACGGCCAGGAGATCGCCAATGGACTGCACAGCGACTCCATGTCCTCTCTTGCGCAGACAGCCGCTAAATTGGACCTCGCTTCCGTTTGCAAGGGCCGACGGTCACAAGCAATCCTGCATCCCTCGCGCCATGCTACGCGGCAAAATCCAAGGAGACAAACACGGATCGACGTGGCTGATGTAGGTCTGCCATTGGAAACAACTCAGGGATCGGCACCGCACGCATCTGCTTGGACGCATGGTGCAGTTCATCGTGGCTGGGTAGCAGTTACTTCAGCTGTCCAAGTGAGGCATGGAGTCTGGAATTGACCTTCATCAAAGCCTATTCCTGCCGGTTCTTTTGAATAATTGACAACTGCATCGGCAGTTGTATTTTCAATGCCACTTTGGTAGAACTGGTGCTCGTCGGGTGTGCACCACTTCCAGTTCACATGAGATTGCATTGAAGCCTAAAGCTTCCAAGCGACCGAGTGGAGGGCAACTCCTCCAGTGCTTAAAGCCGCAGTAGTGAAGACCTTCCTGAGAAGACAGATTGTCGTGATCTTAGTGCCTCGCCCCCTCTAGCCAGATCCAGTCTTGCTGTGGGCAACTAGACTGGAGGCCTCGGTGTTCCGGACACATCCATGGCCAGATGGCTGAACAACTGACGTCAGACTCAGATGGCAGCCTGCATAATCTGAGGCTAACATCCCAGTTTCTCACAGTGGCTGAAACATATCCACCCAAGGATCAGCCCACATTGGCCGACGGCCACAACGCCCCAATTGTCCAAGATTTGCACATCATCTATGTGCTTGCCGACCTCACGCTGAACGGTCTGCCAACACTCCAGCTGCCTAAGAACACAAGCGTCGAAATCTTACTCTTTGACCAGTGACATGCAGTTCAGCCCGTGTTCTGATGGGCTCCTTCCTTGGATGCCGAGGCAGAAAAGAGAGGGAGAAAGAGCATACAGAAACATGGCCAGAAAGACACCTGGATATAGGCACTTAGTCTTCATGTGCATGCGAACGGCTCCGTCAGAATAGTGACTCTGGAGAATGCTTGTGTGCCTTTAGCTTTGCTTACAAGTGCGCTCGACAGCAAGAGCACAAGCAATCCGACATGTATGAATGCTTCTCAAGTGAGGCTGACATGTGCTGTGCAATAGTGCTCAGCAGAAATTTGCAACAACTCTCTCCGCCACTTCCGGTGCAACTAGATGCTGCCACTGCACGATGTCCATGATGCTTACCGCTATCAGATCTCATGACCCGAGCGAGGAGCACTGCAACCTGGATGATCAATACAGAAGCATGTAGCGATAAGAAACGTCCAAACCCTGAAACAATCCAGCACCTCTTGGCGCAGAACTTGAAATCCACCAAAGGCGCAGGGCCGCATCCATGTAGAAGTCCACCGTTCCCAGCTCAGTGGCCACCGCCAGGGCCCCGGTGGTCAGCGAAGCCATGGCCACTGCTTTGGCCGTCAAGCTCCTGGCAGGACTTGGGAAGCCGATCGCAGTCAAGGTCGAAGGCAGTTCTCGAATTTTGGATGAGGCCACTGCCCGAAACCATGAAATTCCGGTTCCCGGGGCTTGCTGGAGCGCTTTGCCGATGAACAAGAAGGGGATTTATGGTCTATACAGTTTATGCCTGATGTTTGCCGCACTCTGCCTTGACCTACGTAGTTTTTGCCTGACTCAAGGCTTTGCTCGTTTTCTGCACCCCAGCATTCCAGAAAGCCAGGGCTTTGTGGGTTTGAGGAGGTATGTGGACCCGAATCCTGAAGCTTTAAACAGGCTAAGAAATCTTTCTCACGGCAGCAAAGGCACAAGATCATGTCCGGTCCTGCACCTGCCACACAAGAAAGCTCTTAGGATAATTTCTTGGGCGAGGGATAAACTAATGAACTAATGTCAGCCAAGAGCTGTCTTCACAGCAACATCATCCAAATGACGCCGGAAGTTTGAGGGCAGCTCAATATGGCGGGGTGGAAACATCCTCCACTCGTCGTAAGTCTTGGAACTGCCCTGACTGCCCTCCAGGCTGGGCCTGCTGCTAGGGCGGCCGGCGAAAAGACCGACAGGCGAGTCCCACCAACCACCTGTGTCTTGGTGTCAACCCACACTATCACGGTGAGCTGAGTCGTTCTAGCACTGACGCAGTCAGAACTGTGGCTTCGAAACTTTACAAACCGCACCGTTGCTGCTTCACGCTGGCTGCAGAGGATAGGAGAAGATCGACAAACCATGCTGCATGTGTGTGTGTATGCATGGACGTATGTATGCATGCATGTATGTAGTGATGTAACATTTTGGAATATAACATCAGGCAATGCAATGTAAAGGGTTGCAATATCGCGCAATGCAGTAGAACAGTATACTGTAACGAACAATTATGTTATGTACTCAGGCCCCCCTTACAGTACATATCTACTTCCAGTCCTCTGTATCTGTCAGATTCTATCGCTGTAAGGGTTTGTCGTAAGAGCCTTGGGCTACAAACTGGGTTCCACCCTCTGCGCCACTATGCTTGCGACATTTTCGCAATTCCGACCAACAGTTGGTGCCAGCGTAGGCCCCAAACGGTGACAAGCACCAAGCAGTCCAAGCTCTACATACTCAAGAACCACTCCAGGAGACCACCCCATCCCTCCAAAACATGCACCGCACAGCGCTGGCACCCCAGAACATGCACCGCACCGTGGCGGGAACATGAGTCGCACCACAAAATATGCTCCGCGCCGTGGCGAGGGCACGATTCTTGAGACCAGAAACAAGAGTCACAGCCCAAACATGACCAGCAATGCGGCGGGAGCACGATTTGGAAGGTAGAAACGTGACCTGTCTGTGGCGGGAAGACTGTTTCGAGGCAAGGCACTGTCCCGGGAGTGCCAATTGCCAACTCTCACTTCGAGCGATTTGACGGGCCATGAGTTTGGGACTGCGGCAGAAACGTAACTCCAGTCAACGCTCCAAAATGGGCGTCGCACCGCACTGTGAACGCAGCATTCGTCAACAAACTATTGGATGTTTTCCATGGGCTCGCCATGCCGGCGTATGCGGCCAGCGCGGGACTGTGAAAATGCGATTTCTATAGAAGATGTGCACTGCACAAGAGCGGGAGCTGCGGAACCGCCGCGCGCGCTTGCCCTGGCACACGATCAAACAGCCGATTAGACCATGATCTAAGCCGTCTACACTGCAGCTGACACAGATGGCCTCAAAAGCGCCTAAAAGCTGACTTTGCACGTGTCTTGTGCCCTTGTAGTTCCTGAAACAACGCGTGCAGCAGCAGCACCAGATAGCCATCGGGACGGACGTGGAGGCAAATGAGTACGCCAGAGCTCCTCAGTGCAAGCGCACCAAGGATTACATGGCCGCAATCGCAGGGTGTTTCATTCTGAAAGCCAAGGAGGCTGTGGTGCGGATCCCTTCAAAAACTACGAGCAGCACTGGAAATGCACCGCTCTTTCAAAAGCCAGGTCGCGGAAGTAGACGATATCTGCGCAAGCTCGGTATCTGCACAGGATCGAATAGCAGCAGCCTGGGAGGGGCAAGGTTCAAGTCTTTTTGAATGTCTCACAACGTGTACAGTCGGCAGGTCTCTTGAGTGCTGTGGAAGCCTGCCAAACCCTCTACAACTCGAAGGCTGCAGAGAGTCTTGAGACCGTTGGCCACCACAAGGCCACCGTTCTGGAGTGAAGCAATCACCTGGTTGTCAAGGTTTTATATGGATTTCGTGCATCGCATCATGCCGCATCGTACCAGTGTGCACTTGCTTCTATGGTGTAAGAGCCTTGCTCTTGTTGGTCGCAGTCGCATCATACTAGTTACAAGGAACGCTGACAAGTACCCCATCCCCGTGATTTCCCTAGCCTATACCTGTGGAGAATTTTCATCCCGGACAATTCGGATTCATAGAGCAAAACAGTCCACACTCCGGGTTTGAAGGCCTGAGGCTTCAAGATCCTGGTCCGAAGACTGGAACAGCAGGAGTGAGGATTCCTGTTTAGTAAGATTCCAATTCAGCGGCATCGATCCGCCAATGCCAATTCCTCCATCCTTGGATGAATTGGCAACACATGCAAGTCTCGGGGCTCTGCAATGGCATGCAATGGGCATGCAACAGTATCGGCAAAAACGTCAGTCGACATCGGTGCACCCTGCGGCGAGAGGCGGCCGCGAGGCTGAAGAAAGCGCCTTCGGCGACCAGGCAAGGTTTCCAGGTCGTCCTGGGCCAAAGGGAAGGGGCCCAAGCTGGAGAAACTTCAAGGTTCAAACGCAGTCCCATGAACACAAGAGCCAGCTCACTTATATATGGTTGTGCGCTGTGCGTTCTCGGCCCCCCCCTGCCCCCCCCTCCCCCCTCCTGTGGGATGGAGCGTGGGTTCCCTCTTCCCCCTGTGGGCTGGTTGTGGGGGTTTTGGGGTTTTGGGTCTAGCTTAAGCTTTTGAGTTTGGGGTTTAGGGTTTTGGGTTAAAAGGTATAAGGCTTCAAGTCGACAAGGGCTTAGGGAGGGTTTGGGATGTAGGTTCGTTAGGGTTGACAGTTTATGTCTGGTTTAGGCTTAACGCCTGCATTTAGGCGGGGTTTAGGGTTGGGTGTAGGGTTTGAATGTTAGGTCAAGGTTAATAAACGCAGGAGCAGGCGCTACCTCGCTACGTTGTAGGATTTATGGCTT
>BGNK01002194.1:77278-110173 GCA_003297005.1 Symbiodinium sp. clade A Y106
CTTACCATGAAAAGAAGCTAAGTACACGGCCTGTGGTTTCGAATTGAAAGTAAAGAGCGTGAGCTCTGTCGCCCCGAGCGGGGGCACGGCAGGTAAGGATCATGGAGGCTCCAGCGGCCCGTCAAAAAGAAATTTGGAAGAGCACTTCCAAGGGTCACCCCCATGCGAGAAAGGAAGGGAACTGAGGAAAAAACGTCCAGCGGATCTGAGTATGTTACACATGCATACCACTTGGCCTGGCGTATAGGGGGCTATCCCCGGACTTGAGAGAAAAACAGCCTCCCTCACCTGTTCATTGCTCACCGTAGGGCTCTCCCCCATCTTGATGTCGGCGTCGTCGAGGAAGTGGCGAGCGTTCTCTGCCCCTTGGGGTGTGTCCNTGGTCCTTGGTCCATGTGCCTGCCACTCGCTCCCTTTTTCGGTATTCACGGTAGGAAGCTTTTTGGCTGCGACGGTAGGCGGCCCACATTTCAGCGTCTGTGTTGAACTCGTCTAGGCCGAAATGCTGAGCACTCAGCTGCGGTGGCGGTCCCACGGGGATGGAGGCGCCATTCCCGAAGCTTGGGTAGAGTCATTGTCGGGGTTTTCCCCGGTTTCCTCCTCACTGGGCATGTCCATGTCGAAGTTGTCCTCGAAGACCTCGCTGTCAGGGTTCCAGGCTTTTGGCTCTGCTGTCCAGCCTGGTGGCAAGGGCTCGAGTAGAGCTCGGACGTCAGGTTCCCCCATTTGAGCACAAAACCGTTGTCTTGGGTGTCCACTTGCTCCTGTCCTCCGGGTGGTTGGCACGTTTCCAGGAGCTGGTCGAAGTCGGTGCCCGGGGCATTCCCCCGATCTCTTTCAAGCGTCTCTCGGGCAGGAACAGCAAGGGCAGCTCCGGCTTGCAACGCTGGAGCTCTGGACCGAACAGGAGGTGGCAAAACCCAGTCAGGCTGTTCAGGGCCTGGGGTTTCCCCCGTTGGACCAGTTGGTCTCGAGGCTGGTCGGGAACTTGGAAGGCGCAGAGGAGCCCCCCGTTGGTGAAGTCAACGGGGGTGGTGTCAAGGCCGCCGGCGGACTGGCCATTGCACCGGTGTTCTCCTTGGTGAGGAGGCTCCGGTCGACCGACCGGTTATCCCAAATATCTGCTTGAGCGGATCTTGGAGGGTCACGTCCAGCTCGTTATCTTCCTGGTTGGTAGGAGTTTCCTCCTGTGGTCGAAGATCTGTGGGGNTTGCGGTAGGAGAGCTCATGGCAGCAGCAGTCCAGCCCTCATGTGCGATTTCCCTTTCGAGGAGCAGCTTGCGGGCTTTGGCGGGAGTCGGGGGTCGTCCACCCTGTACAGGATGCAGTTGTCCGCGAGGGGGTCATGTTTGTGGTGACTCGCCTCCCCTTTTAGACACTTCTGGCACAGGCGGGTCGACTCAGGGCTTCCCCTTGTTGCTGGTGCTGCAAGGGTTTGTGGAGGCATCGGGTCATCGCCCCCGGTGAGGAAGTCCCGTACTGCGTCGCCAATCTGCTTTTGACGAAGAAAAGCCTGGACCCCTTTCACATCTTCACGGGAACATCCATGCAGGACGCATCGGGGGTCGGAGCGTACGACGGCCCCCTTTTGCATCTGAGGCACTCCGGGTTGTCCCCCGCTTGCTTCGCAATAGTGCGGAGATCACTAGGTCGTCGGCCTTGCCACTATCACGATCTCGAAGTAGGCACACTCCCTCTCCCAGCGGAACAGGGCGTGCGGGTAGCCCCCGCGAAGGCTCGCCGAAGTCCTTCAGGTAGCGGGCAAGAAACTCCCGAGAGGACAGGACAGCTGCGGTCACCGAACAGCACCGAAGTCACCTAGGTCGCCGGAGTGGGCCTCCGAGATGAAGAGCGCAAGGATTTTGTCGTCCCCCTTCAGCAATGCGGCGGAAGAAANNCTGAGAGAAGAGGCAAAGGTCGGTTGTCCCGTGGGGGTGCTGAAGACAAGAAGGAGAAAGGGCTCACAGAGGGCCCCCCACGGGCTTGAACCGCTCACGGCTTGAGCCAAAATGGCTACCGGCTCGCTCTCTCTCTCTCTCTCTCTCTCTCTCTCTCTTCTTCTTCTTCTTCTGGGCATGAGGGGTCTGCGAAACTTTGGAGGAGTGTGAAAACTGGATTGTATCCCCCTGGTAGACGCGAGATTTGATAACAATCTTCTTCCCCGTCTCGCTCTCTCTCTCTCTCTCTCACTCTCTCTCTCTCTCTCTCTCGCCCTCTCTCCTTCAGCAGGGCATGAGGGGTTGTCAAAACCCCCCGGGCACATGGCCCCCCCATGTGTTATGGGGCGTCGAGGGAGTGTAAGACGATAGTTGCTTCCCCTGAAACGATCGCAGAAGTGTATTGGACTATCAAAGATTTCAGGGTTCACAACTTTTTGCAAGTAAAACTCCAAGCATTTTGGGGGCGAACTTTGGTGTGCAAGAAATGAGTAACAACGTGAAGAAAAGTCACTGGGGTCCCCCAATCTGCTACAAGGCTTGCGATTACCGTGTTCGACCGCTCCACGGTCGTTGCCTGCTTTACATTGGTAGCAATCGTACTGCTCTAACACAGCTTACACATGTGAGGACTTCGTAGCAGGCACACGTAATCAAACAGTTCTGGGTCCCCCTAGCTCCCCCGCAGCTGT
Source organism: Symbiodinium sp. clade A Y106 (assembly GCA_003297005.1). Classification (NCBI taxonomy): domain Eukaryota; class Dinophyceae; order Suessiales; family Symbiodiniaceae; genus Symbiodinium; species Symbiodinium sp. clade A. Next base: position 79,908 of record BGNK01002194.1, read on the forward strand.
ATGCAAGTACGAAGCAAGATGCAACAGGTAACAGATCAAAACCAGTTACAGCTTGCTTTGGGGATTTTTGAGGGTTTCCCGGACATGACGTGGCGGCACTTTAATACAACTGTTTTAGCGAACAAAGTCATACCAACGGCAAGCATGTTGTGTGTTGTACCGCACGGAACAAGGTGAGGCTGAGGCCCGGACTGTCTTGTTAAATCAATCATAACATATTGTAATAGACAACGAAGGACAGGTGTCGGGGCTCAGTGTCTTTAACAATGCGGTTACTCGGCATGATGACATCCGAAGGCAACTAAATGTAAAGCGAAATGACATGTTCCCCCGGGTTATGCCGGGTCTTCGCATGTCGTGCTAGGATCTTGACCATTGTTTCCAGTTCCTGGAGTGCAAGCTGGAGTAATACCCATACAAAGTTTTGGTATTTCACACACTACAGTGGTTCAAGGGCTCACTGGCAGGTTCACTTCTGTCCTCTCACATCACGGTGTGGGGAATCGTGTAGTCCACCGCGTTGTCCGTCGTCGGTGTCATCCCCCGCGCTCGTGGAGGTGGGTCGCCAACAGTCGTCGTCGACGGTGGCTGTCAGCGGAGCCATGTTCTTCAGAAAGGAACTGTGCTGTCTCCGGACGCCAGGTCGACGTGGGCTCGGCGGGCGCCATCTGGCACCGTCCCCCATGCCATGATGACGGTCGGTAGTCCACCAGGCTTGGCTGGCCTTCGGTCCAGGTAGCTCTTGGTGTTCCGTGGGGATGAGTTGTGAAGTCCCCCGTACCAGTTGCATGGCCGCCTCCTGTACCGTCGGCAACATCTCGGGCGGGTACGTGGGCAACTCTTCCAGAATGGCATGGAGTGTGTCCACCGCTTGGCTCCACGTAGGTGTCCCCCGCCAGAAGGCTGGTTTCTTGTCCGGTCGTCCTTCAAGGATTTCGGTCAAGACCTCGCGGAGTGGAGCCAACCAGCAGGTCTGCTAGGGCTGTGATTGCTCTTTCCACAATGTTTGCGCCTTGGCTGTTGTCAAAGGTCTCTGCTAATCGTCGGATTGCCATGAGTTGGTGCTCCACACATTGCCAGGAGCGGCTGCCGGCTGCTGCTTGCATCGGTCCCCCGATTGCGTCGGTAGCGTGCTGTTCCCCCGGCAGCTATTCTGTTGTTGCATCTGTTTGTTGTTGTGTGGCTGTGTTGCCAGTGTTGTCACTGCGCTGTAGCTGAGTGGTGGCTGCATCGCTCGCCGGGGCTGTAGGAGGTATCTTGTTGTGTGGGCTCGCTGCGTTCTGCATGAGGCTTGTGTGGTCATCGTCTCCGGGTGGATGTCGAGTCCTTTGGGCGGCAGGCTTTGATTCAAGCAGGTGAGGATCCGCTGCATGTGTCGGGCGCACGTCGTCCAGATGTACGTGTCGTCCATGTAACTTCCCCTGTTTTCAGGAGGAGGATCGCCGGTTTGCGGTAGTTCCGGGCGGGCTTTGTCCAAAGCTTGGTCTAGTCCTCTCGCGACAATGCGCCCAAAAGCTATGGGGCTATCAGGAGAGCCTTGCCGTACACCGTTCGACTGGTCGATCTCAAACTGTTCCCCACGGAAGTAGACGCAGACCCGTTCGTTGGGCTCTCAACAGGGCGACCCAGGCGCGGGCTTCCCAGGGCTGTCCCCCTACTTCTCCCACGTCTCGAGCAACCTCTTCCGCCAGGGATTCCTGGAGACGGAGTCGAAGGCCTTTCGTATGTCCAGTTTAGCCAGGAACATAGGTATCCCCCAGTCGTGTGCTGTACGACAGACTTTTCGGAGGATGAGGATGAGTTCCACCCCCTGATGGTGACGTCGGCTCCACTGCAAGCGCGCTGGTACTTGGACATGGTGTGCAACCCGATGGATGATGAGCTGCGAGAAGGTTTTCAAAAGCACCGAACTCAATGTCATTGGTCGGGTGTCCCCCCAGTCGGTGGGGATGGTCTTCTTTGCGAGTAGGACGGTGATGCCGCTCTCGATGGTCTCCGGGATCTTCGCCACGCACAGCAGGTCGTTCATGATGTAGAGTAGTTTGCTGGTCCAAATGTCGGTTCCCCCGACTTTAAGGGCCTCGTGCGAAATACTGTCGGGTCCACAGGATTTGTTGTTTTTCCATCGTTTGCGGACTTCGCGAAGCTCTTCGTGATCAAAGGGGATCCATGGTTGTAGTTTGCAAAGGCGGCTGGGCCGAGTCAGGATCACGTCTATCTGCTGCGTTACGAGGAGGACCGGCTTCTTGTGGAAGATATTTTCGAAGTGGGTCACGAGGTCGTCCCGCCAGGTGTCGCTCTGTTGCAGATTTACCTCCCAAGCATTGTTATGTCCATCGCTGTCCGCTGCTTTTTTGCTTCGCCAGAAGCCTTTCCCCGCCATGTCTTGCTTTTCTTTCAGCCAGGCGCGGTGTTCCTGTCGGCGAAGGTTTTGCAGCTCTTTCCAGGCCTGTTTGCGAGGTTCACCAGGAGGGAGCTTGCTCTCTCTGAATGCTTCACTTCGACGGCCAGGTTTCGTGATGGCGACGGCGATTTCGGCAATCTCTGCGATTGCATCGATTTGTGCCGGTATTCTTGAAGAATGGCGGCGACTTCTTTTTCTTCCCGTAAGTGTCGTGTCCCCCATGGCTTGTTTTGTCTTGGTAGCCGTACTTTGTCCTCAAGGATGTTGATGCTGGCCTTCACGTAGACCGGCTCATGGTCGCTTCGAGCGAGGTCACGCAGACTGAGCACCCACCCCCCGCTAGTTCGCATGTGTTTGCCACAGATATAGTCCAGCCTCCGGCTCCGCATTTGTGTGTTGTAGGGAAAAAAGGTGTGCGCGTGGATCTGCTGCGCGGGCAATGTCATGTCAATCGCCGTGAGCCATCAAAGGAACAGTTCCCCGCGTCCCGAATCGGAAAGCAAGTCTGCGGCATCTTGCACCAGGTGCGAAGGCTTCATTTGCGTCCCAGCCGAAGAGAGCCTTGTCGTAGTTGTCGACCTGTTGTTGCCATGTTTCGAGGATAGCTTCAGTTTGGAGGAGGGTAGCATGATGCGGGATGTGCCCGGAGATGACAAAGATTTTGTTTGTCTGGTTGCTGAGCATGCACCCAGTGCCACACTGCAATAGTTTGGCGCGGCTTCAGCTCAGGTTAGCCGTATGTGCAATGCTCGTGTCGTGCCGCACCAGTCTGAGTCATGCTTGCCGGCGAAGAAGTGCACGTCGTCCTTTTCGGACTCGTGTTTCCCAGTGGTCACTATCACCTCTTGCAGGAGCAGGACAAAGTTCAAGTGGAAAGGTCGAATTCGTTCGTGGCATAGATCACATAGAGGTTGAAGCACTTGATCAGGTGCAAGTCCCCCCACATTCCATGTGAGTACATGCATGTTCCCGGCGTCGGGGTCGGCGCCAGGGTGAAATCTTTCTTTGTCGTTTCAGCTGCGGGTCTTCCGCAGCTCGTCCCACTTTGTCGTGAGCGAGTCCTCGGTCACCCCCATTTGGTTGGGAGGTGGATCCACCCGACGCCCGTCGCTGTTGCTCCGGACGGCGCCGTACTGACTGCGGAAGCTATTCGGGTCCCCCCATACCAAAGGTTGCCCGTGCCGAACTCAACGTCCAGGGTGTCGCGGTCGCCGTCCATTTCCAGAATGAGTCTTTTGACCTTGCCCGCAAACTGAGCTCGCTTTCGTCTCTCAGGGCTTTCACTCATTGCCGCCCAGAAGTAGCGATGTCCCCCCTTGTGGTCGTTGATCTGTGATCACCTTCGCTTCTCGGATACGGCGAAGTGAGTCACGGACGCGGCGGCGGAAGTCAATATCAGGTTCCCCGCTTCGGTTTGCAATTGGCACGATGGCAAAGCCTCGTCGAAGGCCAGGCACAAAGGCGTCGTCCATGTCGAGGTCGATCTCCAATCGGGCGATGTGATCGCGAACGAGGCGTAGTGTCTCGTCAGCACTTTGGTCTGCATCCCATCCACCCATCACAATGGCTGGTCGGCTGCCACCGTCAGGTCCCCCGCCTTCGGTAGTACGTGTACTCGTTGCTGAAAAAGTGGCACTGGCGAACTTTCCTTCCAAGAGCTTGACGCGTTTCTTAATCTCCTCATAAGAATTTGCCACGTTCTTCGCATGTTGTTCACGGTGTTCTCCATGCTGCAATGTCGGGTCGTCATGACATCGAAAAGGTCAGTGGATCTTTGCACGTGTTCGTCCAACTGTTGTTCAACGCGGCCGACTCGGTTCCCCAGTCCTGAGAGGCTTTCCTGCAGGCAGCTGGTACGTGTAATTTGTTGCTGGTTCACCTGCAAGGCTTGTTGCAGGAGAGCCAAGGTGAGGGGTTGGTTCCCCGAAGCCCCAGCAGCGTTGCTTCCATCGCGGCTTTCGCGTGCCTCGGTGGCGGAGGCTTCACATGCTCGTTTCGGTCCTCCCTGCGGCGAACCACTTGTTTCCATAGGGTTCTCACCGGTATAGGGCTCGGATTCTCAGACGTGAGCGATCGTGCGGCGTCGGAGGAGTAGGACATGCGAACTTTTTATTCTTGGCCAACTGCAAGTAGTATCACGGTCAGGTAGGCAATGCCGACAATCTCCCTCGGAGTTCTTGCGGCGGATCGCGTAGCAGAAGAAGTCCCCCTGTAGGGTCGCCGATCCCCGGCGAGTCGAGGTGTGAGGTTCTCCCGAAGGTGCAAGCCAGCGTGCCCTGCTACATCGAACGTGCAGAACTCGCGGTCCAGGGCGTGCACGACGAGGTCGCAAAGTTCAACAAGGACACCCGCGATCTCGAATGGCAACGGGACGCTTTGGCAGTGACGCACTCACGTTCCCACCTTTGGTTTCCAGGTCCTCTCTTCTTTCTGGCTATCTTTCGGGCTCAGACCTTGAGCACTCACGGCTTGAGCCAAAATGGCTACTCTTTCTTTCTTTCTGCAGGGCAAAATGGCTACTCTCTTTTCTTTCTTTCTGCTGGGCTTAGGGGTCGGCGTGCGACCCTCAGGCCATTGGCCCGCCCAACCCACCCACTGTATTAGTGAGCGGCCGGTTGGCATTGGGGTCCCCAAGCATCGGCAAAAGTGGCATGATATGACCCCGGTTCCTGAGCTGACATCCCCTCCCTTAACACTAAACGCAAAAACAACCCTGGCCTCATCACCGCGCNATCACCGCGCCCCTACGGCGTATTCCTTAGTTCCTGGTGTCAGCTCTTTCGGGATGCCACGTAAAAGGGGGAAAACAGTTCGCGTTATGAGGCTGTCCCCTTTATTCGAACGAGCTTGATGCACTGAGGCAAACTACGTTACACACGTACTCTCTCTCTCTCTCTTTTTCTGGCTTTCTCTCTATCTCTCCCTGCTTCTGTACCCATCCTCCAGCGTCACACTGGACAAGGGAAGTAAACACTGGCTCGTGGGCTATAACATCGTAGTCGTAGTTATTGGCATCACTCGTCTTCTTCCGCCTCCTTCTCTCACAATAATTAACAAGCACGCTACTTAGAGGCAGTTATTGCTGCTGCCATTACCGATTATTCCCCAAGCGGCGTGTTGAAACACTCATGGGGTTGCTTACCCTACATAGGCCTCGAGTGCCTACAATGGGACGTTTGCCAGCAGAGCTGCGGCAAGCCACCGGGGGCCACTGGCGGCCCCATTCCGAGAAGGGCCTAGGACTGGAACTCTCAGCCTTGCCGCGATCAAACGCAAACTCTCCCGCAAAAGCATGCGAATCCCAGTGGCTTGAAGGGCGGAGGTAGCGCTGCGCCGGCCAGCCATACCTGATTTCAGGGCTGTCGGGCCTTGAGCCCTTAAGCCTCAACAACCCTCTCTCAACCTTTGCCCTCGCGCTGAAGCTTCAAAACGCTGTCGGCGTGGCCAGGATGAAGGGAACTCCCCACATGCTGCGCAGCAGGTAGCCATAGCAGGAACCGCACGCTGCTTCGGCAGGAAAATATGAAGGTCGTAGAGCAGATGGTCCGGACCAGCTACAGTGAAGGATACTGAGGTCTGAAGCTGAGCTGCTTGTACAGGAACTCAAAACGACAGGTCGAATCACTCACATCTTCTGAAAAGCCTAGCTTCCTGGTTGCCACAATAGCAACAGCAGTAGGATGAGCCCTTGGCCTTGAGACAGAGCCCCGCAGACCGCTCCCAAGCTGAAAGCCCAGCGTAAGGCCCGAAGGTTTCGTGGTTGAGCGAAAGGAAGGCACTGCTTGTGTAACCAAGGCCCGAGCACGCCTGCGACACTCCTGGCTTTGGCTTGCAAGCACGGTGACTTCTCTGCAGAGTGAGATCAGCAAACGGATGCTGCTCCATCCGAAGGTCCTCGATGATCCACTTGGTGGGATCTTGCAAAACAGCCTCAGCATTGGCCTGGTCCAAGTCATTGAGGATCCTGTCAGATGGGGGTGAGCTACAAAAGTTTCGCAACGGAACCAGAGCCACAAAAACGCGTTTGCTTTTCAATCGGCCACAATCTGACAAGAACAGAATCCGACAAGAACAGAGGTCTAGGTGGTTTGGAGATGAGGCTTCAACGACGAGAACTGTTCTGAAAAGCCTTGCGGGTCTCGTCTCAAGTCAAAGCTGGTGTGTTGGCCCTTGTGGAAAGCAAATTTGCGTTCTTGTCGATTTGCTCAAGTTATTCTTTCGCGGTGGCATTGCGAGCCTTTTCTTCGTACCGAACCATCCCCAGCTTATCGGTTTAGAAGCCGTCTCCGTTTCAATACTCATCATGCGATGCACTCAAAACACCCGGCCAAAGCATAGCACCGAAGTCTATCCCAGCAGTTGAGAGAGCTCGCCCAGGCTTCTTCAAGGGCAGAACCTCATTCTCCCAAGCATCCTGCCTCATGGCCACCCGGGGGTCGGTCATGCCCAGGGTCTGAATCACTTCCTCGCATGTGGAAAGCTCGGGAGCTCGATGCATGGATAACATGCGACTCGACTCCGTCTTGCCAATCGTGCCCAAAGGCACTCAACCTTAACGTGCTGGCTCCAGGAATGAAGAGCAGCAGTCCTGGAAACGGATCGGCGCCAGGAGGCCTCCGTGGCGATTGTACCTGTTCTTCTCTTCTTCATTCACGAAATCCACGTTTAGTTAGTTTGCGTCGGCCATCATCTTCTCCTCCTTGACTGACCATGGACCACACCCGCCACAATCGCTGCACCCGCATGCACACGAGCATTATCATCACCGACAATCGCCGGTGCCACATCACCATGATACTCATCTCATCATCACCATCATCACCATCACCATCATCGTCGTCGTCGTCATCGTCATCATCATTACCATGTGAAGGACAGCATATGACAGCATCGCAACAGACTACTAACTGACAGCATGTGAGCATGTCTGCTTGCAGGTTCCATGCGAGTGCATGTTCTCAAGATGATGAGGACTTCGCCGTCCATTGAAAAGGACAGAACCCAACCACTTCGCTTGTGGTGCTTGCACCCTCAGACTCGCCATACGCTATGACACACATGCATGGGAGCATCGAAACCACCTGCGTGTGGCAAGGTTCATGCCATCTTCCATTGAGCATCCACGGATACTTGCACTCTGTCGCGCGCGTGGTCTGAGCTCAAGTGCCGTCCGAGACATGTCTGAAGGACTGCATGGATTATCTGCCCTGCCTACAAGTCTGTGCAAACTTGCAGGGGGCACCAGTTGATGGTCCTCTTCATCTTGGCACGGAACCTGTGCAACACATTTGCGATAATTCAACGAGGACTAGAAGATCACAGAATTGACTTCCCTTGTGGCGCATCCTTTCGAACAGCTGCATTGAAGGAAGCTCTTCAATGTCTGCACGGGCTCCAGAGAAGCCGTTGTGCGGTGTCTGGACTCGTGGCCAAGGCACTCATCGGTCTCCTGCTCTTCGCCTTCGTCAGCCTTGCCTGGACGAAAGCGCAGAAAGTCTGCATCCGTAAATGCAGAGCAGAACGAGTGTGCAGCCTTTGCCGTTCAAGCTACACTGCGGGCAAGGCACCTTTTCCAGCACCTGCAGCTGCGGCTGGATTGCGCACGTGCGACGGTAAATACCAACTCCACGGGGAAAGCATCAAGACGGACACTCGGCGACGATTCTGGTGCGCGTCACTGTGTGACAGGTTTACCTCCACCAAGCCCTGTGCCTTGACGTGTCTTGAGACGTTCGCTCAGTGCGGATAAGATGAAGAAGCTACATGTGCCAGCAACTCGCGACAGGAAGCGCAATGACCCACACTGCTGCTGGCCTTTGTTGCCTGACTTGCTGTTCTTCTCATCGAGTTCCTCGGACTTCTGGCCTTTGTGCAACGGAGATGGCGACTGCGGGCCATCAGGACAATCTGACAGGAAAACATCAAAGCCAAGTCGGCGACTGCGCCATTCGGGTACGGCATCCTTGCTTGCGGCCTCAGCTTTGCCTTGGCGGGATATGAACCAAACTCACGCAAAGCATTTTCCCTTCAACATCACTGCAAGAATCTACCCGACCCTCAGCGCCCCAAATCAGAAGCATGTGGAATGCAAGCCCAGGGGCCTTCGGTCTTGTTGTTGCCCTTGTGGTCACGGTCACTGTCCTTCTCTCCTTTGCCGTCTCCCTGTCATAAGTCACAAGCTGACAGCTCGAATATGGAACCAGATCGTGTCTCGAGAAGCTGCGAACCTGCGAAACCAATCGCTTCCCAAAAGCGTTCTTTGCAAATCGGTCCGGCCTTGCCCTTGGTCTCGTTTGCCTGCTTGCGCAGCTTCGCCTCGGGCCACGCCATCCGTCAATTATGGGTCCCAAACCCTCAAGCTGGCCAGTCAGCGGGAAGGGGTAATGACCCCTCACGTTCAAACCTTCTGCCTGCACTTCCACATCTGCCCTGTCGCACCCGAAGACTTTCTCCCCCTGCCACCCTGCTCTGCCCAACCTGGTTGATGATCCATCCGGTAGGGTCTGTCAAGGTCTCCTGGATTTCCAGCGGGCGGCAGAGCGGGGTGCTGGTCATTTCGGCTCTTGACAGGATGCCTTGAAGATGCTACGTATCATCTTTGCAAAACTATCATACACTCTTGGTTCCACGATGATGCCGATATGAGGTACCACCAGCCCTGCAGGCTCACCAGTTGCCATCAACGTCTGGCAATCCCCATATTCGCGTCCTTCGCTTGCTGGTCCAAATCATAGAGGATCTTCATCGCCTGAAAGAGAAGACCGTGTCTCGTCTCTCGGACTTCTATGTCCAGCGTCCTTTACAGAACAAACTAGTGACTGCAATCAGTTCTTTGCATGGCAACATAACCGGCTACACCATCATGACAATGGTGCCTTACAGCGAGCCACAGGCTCCAATCCTCCAGCCTTCAGCATTTATTTCACCAAGCGCCGGGGATCGCTTAGTGCCCGTGCAGATAAAACCCCTGATCTTCCAGAGCTCGGGAAGCACTGAGCATACCCCTGGAAAATTCGGGGCGACTCCTGGATTGGAATCCCAAAAGATGAATTTCTATAGTCTAGATAAATTCCTAGAGCCCCTGCAGCTGTACATGGCCAGTTCTGCACACAGCCCTGCAAACACCACTTGCATCCCGCAAGCGGCGGACTCGTCTAAAAAATGAGAACCACCTACCTCTGCGAGAGAGCCTAATCTACAAAAGACCTTCCCAGGAATTGGCGGGCTCACTATGCCACTATGCTGGTTTTTGCCGGCATGAAACGTTGAATTCGGCAAACTTGAATGACCCCATGCCCCAAGGATTTGGAATCATCTATCTAGGGGATGACCACCGTCGCGTAGTCAGGCTGTTTTGTGGCGTTCACAGAAGGGCTCCGGGTGATGTTAGAATCAGGCGGATGCCCTGTAGTGTTCCTCACGTCGGTCGAGGTGTTGGCCGTGACATTGGCCTTCGCTGGTTTCACAGGTTGTGCTGAAAGGAGCTGCACCGAGGAGTTGGGATCGACCTTGATGCTGAGCGTCCCGTTGATGTCACTCCCCTCCAGGTCCACCTTGCCACCGTTCCAGGCCTGAACAACGGCATCCCCGATCACGCCTGAGCTGATGGTTATGTTGGCATCATCTGCAAGGATGAAGTGCGAGATGTTTGGATTCGCCTCCATTCGCGCGACTGTGAGGTTGCTCTTGCCATCTGCTGCCACGGCTCCCGTCACGTTGTCCACCCAAACATCCGCACCGCCCGTAGCTGCGACTGCTTTGAGTGGTTTCGGCACTGTGAGAGTGGCAATCTGGCCACCTTTCGGCCAAGCAAAATGCTGCCGGACGGCTCGGTCGTCCATACCCAGAAGCAGGGTGGAGCCGAAGGTCATGGACTGAACCTGAGACTGGACCGTCCAACCCAGGCCCATGGAGTCTGCCGCAACCTCAAGCACGGGCTTCAGCCGAGCCGAGTCTGTAACGACACGGACCACCATCGGCGAACTCACCTGGAGTCGCTCGAAAGGGGCCAGCCAGTCCCTTGTGGCAGAGACCAAAACGAGCTGCAGCAGGCAAAAAGCGAAAGCCACCATCCTGAAAGCACCGGTCAAAACCACGGCTACGGATTGCTCGATGCTTAATGGCCGCCAGTACTTGCATGAACGTATCCAGCACAGACATGACTGCCAGAAGTCACTACAGAAATCACCGAATGATAGCAGAGACTGGGTAGTCTTTGGCAGGACATGAGATCTTCAGCGTTTGCGGGCTTGGAGGTCACTTTCTGTGGCCAGCTGCCCCAAAGCGCCCGACCGGGCCTGGGACGGCTTGATCTCCGAGAGATGCTCGTGCACCTCAGTTGGAGTGGGGATCGCAAGACACTGCACGATCGTATGAACGGGATAGGCCGCGGCCGCATTGAGACGGATCTGCTCCACCAGCTGGCCATGCTTGTTGTACCAGTGCACAGTCCTGGCAGTGCTTCCTCTCTGCTTGCTCGGAAGTTCCAACCATGATGGGCCCAACATTTCCCCGACCATTCCGACAAGCATTGATGATATTTGCCCTGACCCAGTTCCACCCAAACTTTCCAAAACACCCACATCCTTTTCGCCACGGCATCACGCTGTGATATTCACAGGGCTGCTATCGCTGAGCAGTCTTTGACTTCGGGGGGAAATTGCTTCGCTGGTGCCACGCTACGCTGCAAACGGTAAACTAATATTTCCTCAGCATGCTTTGTCTTGGAGTCTAGCTTCGGCGATTTTGAAGGGGCCCAACGAGGTCACATGTCCATTTGCCCTCAGGTAGAGAAGTATAGAGCTGCTCCAAAATACTTAAGATACTGCCAGATAGCTGCTCGGCATTGTTGCTGCTTAACTTGACGACAGAGCCTGTCGCGATTGTCGCGGCGTCACTTTGGTGAAACTCAGATGTGCATCAGAATCCTGATAGCATCCTTAGCTGTCACGGGCATGCGGTTTGGCTCTGTTCAACCCCGGATTCAGCCTGTGTAGGCCCTGTCGCACTCCGGCGGACTACCTTGATCTGATTGCAATCGCGGCTCCGCGATCGCGAGGGCAGGTCTGCATCCTCCAAGCGTGGAATCCGTGGCCGAGGCTTACGATGCTTGACAGCTCATACACGCTGAGCATGTCGAAGCTCAGCAACACAAAAAAACACCCACATCAATTTGGATACGAACCTTCTGATGTGGTCGGACATGACTGCTGGGCAGGCCTTGAAGCAGTCGGACAACTCTCGCTTCCCCTTGAGCACCTCAGCAGCCACCTGTCAGCATGTCGGCGGGTGGTCATCGTGCGCTGAAGCAAAGCTCAAGAATCAACTGCTCGGACTCAGATTTGGGGTTCCACGCTGAACTGATGTGCCCCCCATGGCACCCCCAAAAGGGCCTGGCCTGGTGCATGCGCCTTTGCTGCTGCCTCCGGGCCAGGTGCTGCTGCGCGCGCCTCTGGAATTCCTGGGCATCCGTCGCGATTCTGCACCAGTTTCCGTTCTAACCGCTCAGAACAACTTCGCATTTGCCTTCTCCCTGTCGTTGCTGAGCGCTTCCTCAGTGGAGTCCTGCGAGAGACTCGGCCCAAGACTTGCCGGCAGTTATTTCAAGTCGAGGCACTGTCACCATGCACGAAAAGTCCATGTGGTCTACTCCAGACTGAAGGAAAAGTGGGAAATGGAGAGGTAGCTCCCTGCACAAATGAAAGCTTATTCCGACATATCCAGCAGCCAGCAACATTGTGAACAACCCGCCGATTGGCACCAGACGCTTTCCTCCCGGGAACGGGAAACCTCGAAGAGCCGCCAGCCAGTCACCTCAACGTGCCCCAGGCCCCAGAAGCCACAAAGCTTAATTCTTGATCTCTCTCTCTCTCTCTCGCTCTCAGTCGCACGCCAGCCGCGAGCAGAACACGGCGATTTCGCTATGTGTGTGTGTGTGTACCTACAAAAATACATAATTCGAAAAAGGACCTCCTCATGTGCCATGCCCACTCATTCCGGATCTATTTCGTGCCGATTTGAGGCAGCCGTTGCAAGTTGTGCAGGCGCATGATCGGCCGCATGAGTGTGCCATGTAGTGATATGACAGCAGTGGGACACAGCTACTGCACCATGGACAAGTCTCCATGCAACATCAGAAACCTAGGAACAAACCGAGCCAAGACCGCGTGTAAGGATCCAAATAAAGACTACTCAAGCCAGCCTGATCTGTCCCGAGCGTCGAGACGTCCAGCATCTTTGAATCGTGCATCAATGTTCTCTTCTCTTTCCAGCGGAGGCTATCGGTTGCAATGAGAATCTCTTAGACTTAGGCTTCTCTCTTGCATCCTGAGTAAGACATGTTCTGCTTTCAAAATAAGCCCACTGAAGCCCCAACAGCTGATGGCAAATGGATGTTATGATATCACCAAAACAAACCTTGTGCTAAGACTGCATAAGGCATAGGACACTGTATGCCCCAGTCTTTGGTGACCATGCATCTTGCCAGGCTTGGAACAATGGTTTTAGTCTGAGCGAGCGGGGAACCCGCTCCGAAACCGCTCCGGAACCGCTCCGGAAATGCTCTGGAACCCGCTCCGGAAACCCGCTCCGGAACCTGCTCCAGAACCCGCTCCGGAACCTGCTCCGGAACCCTCCGGAACCCCTCAAGAACCCACCCCGGAACCGCTCCAGAGCCCACTCCGGAACCGCTTCGGAACAACCCGCTCCGGAACCCCACTCCAGAATGCAGAGCCTGCTGTAGAAAAGCTTCGAAGCTGACCTTGAAGGTCCTTCGTACGAGCAGCCAGCAGGGCGTCCTGTCCTGAAGACCTTGACGCGGCTAAGACCTTTCTCTTCGTCCACACAGGGTGGCGCGCAGTACCCGAACGCGGGGTTCTGCACGAACATGAGCACATGGTTCGGAGCAAAGGCTCCTGTANCCTGAAGACCTTGACGCGGCTAAGACCTTTCTCTTCGTCCACACAGGGTGGCGCGCAGTACCCGAACGCGGGGTTCTGCACGAACATGAGCACATGGTTCGGAGCAAAGGCTCCTGTATAGGCTGGTTTCCCACAACTCTGAATGCACAGCATGCGGCGCATCATGCAAGAGGATGTGACTAAGTCATGCAGCGCAAGGAAATGTCACTTGGTATGCGCAAGCTGCAGTCGCTAAGCGATTGTTGTGGTCAACGCAAAATGAAAAGGAGCCTCCCACTGAAAGGCCTGCAAAGACTATGAGACGATACCTAAGTCGACCACAGAGCAGCGCCTAAGCATCCTCACCCGCATGGCAGGGGCAACATTGCCGCGTGCATTTAGCAAATCTTCTCCAAGCTCCGCGTGCTTCCTCATGACACAAAGTGCAAGTCACACCTTGCTGCATATCAGTTGGTACAACCAAGACATGCAGAGCTTGCGCCTGAGCCTCGTCATTGTGTTTGCGAACGAGCTCCTGTCTGTGGGCCAGCTTCACGCTTGCACGTGCTTCCCTTTGGCCCCGCTCCTCGCCGCAGTCTCGAAGACCGCCACATTTCTCCTTTAGGAATCTTGACAAATTCCCCAGCGCTGTGCGCTTCGCAAACAGTACAGCAAAGATCGGTGCCTTCGTTGAAGGGTCCTAACACGTGTTTGTCCAGTGATGGGGCTGTCCTGTTATGTAAAAGGCGTTTTTCAATGCGAACTCGGTGTCTCAAATCCCGCACTTTCTTTAATTCCAATTTTTCTTCATCACTCATGTGCATGTGCTCTGTGCGAAGCACACTGCCGCATGCTCCTAGGAGCTGGCACTTCAAAAACCGCCTGCTTCCACCGCAGACGTCGCCTTGGAAGTGGCGTCCAAATAGGTCTGGGCAGAGAACTGAAGTTAGGGATACACCTNCATGCTCCTAGGAGCTGGCACTTCAAAAACCGCCTGCTTCCACCGCAGACGTCGCCTTGGAAGTGGCGTCCAAATAGGTCTGGGCAGAGAACTGAAGTTAGGGATACACCTCCGCTTATAAGAAGTATTGTTCAGTTGCGAATCTAGCGCTGCTTGAGTGAGCAACTTGTGCATCGAAACCGGTTGCAGAAAACAGGCTCGAAAGGGTATACCATCATCCTTACCTAAGCCAAGAAAACTAAGTGATGACACGGCAAACGTGCTGCGCGTTTCCTTGTCCCCAAACCCTACAGCAGTAGCGGCGCCACAAATCTGCGCCACCCGACGAGCAGCTGGCGCGAAAAAGTTCGCAACCTTTTCAGCATTGACTCCGGGACCAGCTTCATTAGCTGAGCCTAACGTGTGTACAAGCTTGAAAGTCAAGCGAAAGTTCCAACCATGTGATGCTGGAGTCTGCATCTGCCAGCTCCCATTTTAGGTTACGGAACCGCAGCCAATTGCTGGGCACAACTCCTTTGAAAAAAGGGTTTGCACATCTGGATGCGTTCTGCTTCAAAATTTCACGGGTATGTTGGGGAAAGATCCATGACACAAGCATTTGCTGAATTCAAACGCACAAAGTCAGGAACAAAGTAGTTTTCTTGCTCCCGTGTGTGCAGTGGCTCAGGCTCACCCGAACGGCGGTCCAGCTCAGCCTGACAAAGTCTCGTACGCTCAGCTTCGCACGCACTGAAGATTCTAATCTACATGTGCTGCAAACTACATGCAAAGTCGCCTCTAGGGTCGGCATGCGTTACCAACACGAGGCCGCACTGGCGTGTGCACTCTNCTGCAAACTACATGCAAAGTCGCCTCTAGGGTCGGCATGCGTTACCAACACGAGGCCGCACTGGCGTGTGCACTCTGGAAGTGTTGCTTCATCAAAATTAGGGTACAACTTGACTTTCCTATGCCTCACAGTGCCCAAAAAATGCGTAACAGTCTCGGGTGAGGACTGACAGAAGGGGCAAAGACTTGATTTGCCTTTAACTTTATATATGGGCAAGTACTCGTCTTTCACGTGACTGGACTGCACCCACCACTGAGAAGCACTCTCAAGAAACATCTCGAGTACCACACTGGCCACACGAAACCACATGAAACATCTCGAGTACCACACGAAACCATAAGAAACATCTCGAGTCCCACAAAAGCCACTCGAAAACACATGAAACATCTCGATTACCACGCTGGCCACACGAATCCACATGTAACATCTCGAGTACCACGCTGGCACCACGCAACCACATGAAACATGTCGAACACAACCCGGACCCTGGCCAAAGGAAAGGGCATGAAACATAGCCCATATGGAGTACCACGCTGGCCACACGAAAGCACATGAAACATCTCGGGCACCACGCCGGCCACACAAAACCACATCATACATCTTGAGCGCTACGCTGGCCACACGAAACCACGTGAAACATCTCGAGTGCCACCCTGGCCACACGACACTACGTGCCATATGACACATCTGGAGTACCACGCTGGCCACACGAAACCGCGTGAATTAGCTTGCCACACGAAACCACATAAAACATTTCAAGTGCCACTCTGCCACACGACACCACGTGCCATATGATACATCTGGAGTACCACGCTGGCCACACGAAACCGCGTGAATTAGCTGGCCACACGAAACCACATAACACATCTCAAATGCCACTCTGCCACACGACACCACGTGCCACGTGACACATCTCGAGTACCACGCTGGCCACACGAAACCGCGTGAAGTATCTCGAAATCCCCACTGACTGCACGAAACGATATGAAACATTTCGAGTACCACACTGGCCACGCGAAACCACATGAAACATCTTTTAGTACCATATTGGCCACACGAAACCACATGAAACGTCTCGAATACCACGAAACCACCGCTCCGGAACCGCTGCCGAAATTGCGGGACCCCTCCCAAAATTCGTGCCGGAACCGTTTCCGGAACCTGCTCCGGAACGGGGCCTGCTCCGGAACCCGCTCCCGAACCCGCTGCGAAACACGCTCCCCGGCTCCGGAACCTGCTCCCTGTTCCGGGAACCCGCTCCGGAACCTGCTCCCGCTCCGGAACCTGCTCCGGAACCTGCTCCCGAACCGGCTCCGGAACCCGCTCCAAAACCCGCTCCGGAACCCGCTCCGGAACCCGCTCCAAAACCCAAGGGCTGAAGACCCCATCGCTTCGCTGTTGGGGAAAAAGATCATCGGTTTGCTACCCTGACGTCCCCAAAGTCTCAGCGCACCTGGTCACTGGACGCGAGCTCCTTCCTGTGCTGGTGGGCTGCAGTTTGGTGGCTTGCTGTCTTGCAGTCTCAGGGGATGAGGCTGGGGCGGGACTTTTGGATAGCAGAACTGAATCGATGTCAGATGCACAGATCTTTCCATGCACATCTAGACCCCATCCGGATGGGTTGGCAACAGAAGGTGGAACCCACCGTACTGCCTCAAGCGAGTCCGGACTCCGACGAAAACATGACATTACGGACGACAAGGCAGATCCCAGGAGCAAGTACTTCAGCATCAGTGGACCACGGAACTTGCTGTACAGCTTGCGTACGTTCTCCTGGGCAGAGGCAGGCTGTGCTCTCGACGACAACTTTGACAACGCCTCTCGCTCACATCAGCGAACCCACTACCCCTGCGGCACCCAGCAGCACCCAGCACCCCGCTGTCCGGAATCTCGTCGCGCACACGCGGCTCAGCCAAGCGAGGCGACTGGGCGACAAGAACCAGGCATAATCCGTTGGAAGCAGTCCGACGCATCTAAAGGAGGGGCCAAGGTTTGAGCATGCTTGCACTGAGCACACAAAACGCACCACAACACTGTCCCCCAACTTATTCACAGCCCGGCGCCGCAGGGTCCACAGTCGGCTCCTCACACGGCTCGGGTGTGGGCGTGCGGTCTTCCTCGGAAAGCAGGGGTCATCAGCTTTGGACCAACGATTTGCATGCAGCAGACCGAGCGGAATGCGAAACTGACACCCAGACCTCGAGCCTGCAAAGCCTCCCACCCAGCCCGAGAGATGATATCACAATGGGTGCCGTGGCAATTCGCAAGCTCGCGGTGCTTGGTACCTTGGCTGCTGAGTGGAATGCCGCCGCCTAACCGCAAGCAAGCTTGCGCTAGTGATCAGGATGCGTGGCATCTGCGCGATAGAATACAAATCTTGAAAGGCTTGCTTGGGCTTCGTCAGCCAAGAAGCAGACGTCATAAGGTTCATCGAGGTGTGGCTGGCCTGTCGGGCACCCATGCCGCTGTCGGCCTGGCCAGGCTGGGGCTCTTTGCAGGAAACCCGGAACCCCGTCTCTCCCTTTTCCCACCACGTCCGAGCGTGCGCAAGGCTTGCGAGGGCGCGGTCGCAGCCGCGCGAGACGCAGCTGCCGCTCCTCAACAGTCCGTGGGTTCTTCAGGTGGCCGACATGCAAAGCTGTGAGGCATCAAGGGTAGACGGTCATGCCCCTTCCCCTTGCCCACTCCGCACAGACTTTCCAACCACAATACACTTCCAAGTCACAGCCACAACCGGTTAATTCATCTTCAAGCCCTCGCTTGCCAAACACCGTCCTCCTGCTTTGCGGCCTTCTCGCGCTTGACGTATTCCAAATACCTGAGGTCCGCAATACTAGCGTGAACCAATAAAATCAAAAAACAAGCACCGTTGCCAGTAGATATTCTTGTTCGTCTACAGCTTAATCGGAAAAGTGCCAAGCCCTACAGCACAGACATCACTTTCTGGTTAGCTCTGCCTGCCAAAGTGCCTTCAGGTCACACCTGTGCATCCCTTGCAAAACGATGGGGCTTAATTAGGCCTTAATTATGGATAGCCAATCGTGGTGAAATCTCCGGGGTGCTCCTGGATGAGTTTCATCTCTTCTTCACGCCGCAGCTGCGCATCCTCGGCAGGTGCATGGGCCAGTCCGCCTTCCGCTGTCGACTCGGGAATCTGAGGTTTGCCATGATCTCTGAAGACTTAACACTGACAGCCATAGTCCTTGATCCAATGATCCCATTTCTGCTCATTCTGATGTTCGGGCGGGGAGTAGAAGCTTCGGACCTCCAACCCATGCACTTGGCAGTGCAGTGCTGTCGCAATTCCAAAACGGAGGCATGCGCTCATGGACCCACCACTTCTCCACAAGTGCAAGTCGCTGGTCAAATTCAAGGCAACCCGACAATCTGACACACAGCTTCCCTCCGCAGCCCAGCTGCTCGCATTTCCTGCTGGCGCCGCCTCCGCCGGTGCAGAGCCACCCTTAGTACAATGGTCTGGCAAGCGACACTTCGAGCCACGACCTGATAAGCCAGGAAGCCCTCCCGCTTCCTCCGCCATCTTCTAATCGTCACCGGAACAAGGAATCCCCTTTTTAAGGTGCTTGTGTCCAGGGTTTACCGGGAAAAAGCTCGGCTGCATCAGCTTTTATTGTTCGAACGACGTCCCTGATCTTCCATAACCGGCCCCAGCATTTGTGGTCGAAAATGCCCCCGCCCTGGGAGGTCTTGAGCCAGATGCAGCAATCCCACAAGCAAGTGTGAAGTCGCTGCGTGGCCTGTAGGAAATCGGAAATAAAGCATATTGTCTGGCATTCGCCACTCACCTCGGAGAATCCTGCTTGAAAGATGATGGCTGTGTCATGATGTGCGCCGATTAAAACGATGGCGGCAACTGCTGCAGTAGGATCGGACCATGTCCTCTTGAGCTTCTGGAAAAACTCATCTCCTTCGCCGTCTGCTGGCGCCGCTCCTGCCCGAGCCGCGTCCGTTGTGAACTCATGCCCCAGGGGTTGTCAGAAGCATTCCACTATTCTAGATTATGGTAGTACGAGTGGTCTGTTGAGCCTGTCTTGAGCCTCAAGTATGTACCAAGCGGCTGACTTGTTCAATCGTGGGGCAGGGAGGGTGTTCATCGGATGGAAACCAAGAGGGTCTTCCACTAGACCCTTCCCCATGAAAACCAACAAATGTCACTCCCTGATGTGCCTCTTCAGGTTAGCTGAAGCTGTAGACTCTAGATACTATCTCGAGCCGTCCCGGCCTTGGTTCTTTGCGGCCGCCGTGCCCCCGACCTTCCTTGGAAAAGCAGGAAGTGCTCACGATGTTTGCATACCTATACACACCTCCATCCCTCGTCTCACCGCACCAACAAGAGCACGCTACAGGACGAGAGCTTTACAGCTTTAGGTGTGCCAAGCTCAGCGCTGCTTGTGGTCTTGCAGCTTGCGCAGCCTTGGTCAGCAGCAGACACTACTACTACTACTACTACTACCACTACTACTGCTACTACTACAACTACGACTACTGCTCCTACTCCACCCCTACTCCCACTCCCGCTCCTACTCCTACTCCTACTCCTATTACTCTACTACTACTACTACTACTACTACTACTGCTACTGCTACTGCTACTGCTACTGCTACTGGTACTGCTACTGCTACTGCTACTGCTACTGCTACTGCTACTACTACTACTACTACTGCACTACTACTACTACTACTACTACTACTACTACTACTACTACTAATACTACGACTACTTACTACTACTGCTCCTACTGCTACTGCTACTGCTACTGCTACTGCTACTCCTGCGCAACTGCCACTGCTGCTACTACTACGGCCACTGAAAAAGCCTCTGCCACCACCAGTACCACGACTGCCATCACCACATCTAAGTGTCATATTCTCCTCACCATCCTTGGCCCAGCGCATCTTCTGGAGGTCGTCCATGTCGGCGTGCAATCCACCCTGTTGGTCGTTCAGCAGGTTCGTGAACATCGTGAAGCCTCGAAGGGAACCCTCACAGCTCGCAGAACGGGGCGAGGCCAGGGTCTCAACCCTCACATCTCGTAGATTCCAGGTGGGGGCGAAGACAATCGGCGTTATCGGGAGATTGTCATGCACCATCTAAAGACGTTTTGCTGCACATGACCTGGGCTGCTTCACACAAGAGTAGCAGTAGAGCTTCTTTCAGGCTGCAGAACCAACAGTGTGCAGAAACTTGTCCGCGCCCTTGTCACGCGTGACACCACAGCCAAATTGAGCCGTCCACAACTTGATTCATCATAACCTATTCTACTTGGCACTGCGGGTCGTGATTTGCTTGCTGAGTTGTGTTCCTCCGTGATACAGTACCGTCTCTCTCTCTCTCTCTCTCTTACAGCACCGTCAGAAGAAATACACATGTTTTGTGTGTATGTATCTACCTATGTATTTATGTATAATTGAATGCAGTGCTGGGTCAGGCTCCCAAACCTTTCGAATTGCTCTAGGCAGGACGCACATCCACCAGTGTGGCTGTGTTAACCACGTTGTTTGACGCGGATGCACGCACTGCAGACTGCACGGAGGTGTGCGCCTGAATCCTGGGATCCTGGTGAGAGACTCTGTTTCATGGCCAAAGTGTTCTGATGCTCCGTGCCTGGTGAAGCTCATGTAGAGTCAACATTAACATCTACTTCGCAACTATAACTAAAGAGCCGGCTTCCCAAGCCAGTCTGCACGCCGTGCTTGTGCAAACCTGGAACCTGGAATCCGAAAAAGTCGAGGCACGACTGTAGAAGAAAACAAATATTGGCTTGGGTCTCAGTGAAGCCACAACATTACTAAAACCTCAAAGTGCCTTCCTAGATCTGAAGATCTGCAGAGGCCCTTCTGAATCGGGTAGTCAGATGGTCATCATTACCTGCGCTGGAGCTTGCTCTCTTGCGAGTTGGCTCCAGCGGGTCTCCTTGCCTTCAGGGTCGTAGACCGCATAGATGTCGTAATAGAAGGTAGGCGTCTGATTGCAATTTCCTTGGAAGCGTTCCCAATGGTCGCCCTTGATGGAGGAGTCGGCTTGAACCATGAAGTTTCGTGTCAGACAGGCCGGGAGTTCAAACCAAGGTGGGATGCAGGGGCAGCAGCAACAGCAGAAGACTCCGAGATTGCCTTGCGGGATGATGTCGGCACGTTGGAAGTCTTCGGAGAAGCGGAACTCATAGGTGGCATTGCCCACTCGCGCCAGCCACATCAGAAAGCACCAGATGGGATCTCCAGCCGGCTCGGTCCATGACCCCGTGTACCAGGGCTGCTTGAAGCCACCAAAGCCTGTGGCAGTCAAAGTTCGTGTCTCGGCATCAAATTTTCCCCAACGGAGTATTTCCAGAGATCCTGCGGTCAAATGCGATCCGGCCTGCAGTGTCACGCCCGCGAGGTTGCGGATCGCTTCAATGTCCTCAATGCCAGAAGACGGCCTGGGAATCGGCTCGGTCTGGCACCAGCAGAGGCGTCCAAGCAAGGAAGGGCCGTCAGGATCGGTGCTCTCGGCAAGGAGCTGAAGGATCGGAGTCTCGGTCGTAGGTCTTGAGGCAGCAACACGACGTCAGCGCAGTCGGGCAGCAGCCAGCACATGGCGACATGTCAGGAGTGGCAGAGATACTTTGCCCTCTGCCGCTTCTTCCACTGCAGCAGCTGTCTCAGAAACCACAGGATGTGGGTAATGGCCAAAAAACAACACGGCGATGATGATCTAAGGTCGTTCTTGCCAACACGGAAACAGTTCGATGTGCTTGCACCAAAATGGCTACGACTGGTGCCAGTCTCCGATTCAGGCTCAGGGTGTACGGTTTGGGGAGTGGCAAGCATCCTCGAGGAACTGATTCCGGACTTGTTGACCCGAGATCGCGACCAAGAGCACCGCAAAGGACCAACGGCAGTATGTGCAACAGTGCAACGGCTCTTACGGACGCTGAGGCTTCCACTGATTCCCCTGTTAGGGTTCGCACGATGCTCCTGTGGCCAAAACAGTTCCAGTCTCAGCTTCTTGTGCATTGAGGGGAAAAGTCAAAAAACACTGCGCCTAACTGCTGGAAAAAAAGAACACCGGGGTGAAGCAGAGAGCTCCTCGCACAGCTTCTTGAATTCCTCGGCCCACTTCTCACTGTCCCCTTTGAAGCCGTAGAAGTTTGCCTCAGCTCTTGCACGCTTGGAGCTTCTCACTGGACAGCTCAAGGGAATAGCATTTGTCTGAAGGCTTCGTCTTTCCCGGTTCCGCTCTCTCATTGAGTCCAGGCTGCGATATTGCGGAACTCACCCTCACTGAGCCAATCGTCGCCGTTGAGATCGCAAGCACGGAAGACTGCATGGAGCAGCTCTTTGCGGGCTTTGGAGTCCTGGGCCCGGTGGTGCGAGTGTTGGTCTGCAGCATGATATGCACTTTCTCCTGTTTTCCATATACATAGACACAAGGATATGTCCAAGCAAACCTCGAGTTGGAATATACAAACATATGTGCGTCTATGTGTGTATGTGCACGACCTCCCTGCCTACATATACATATACATATACATATACATATACATATACATATACATATACATATACATATACATATACATATACATATACAAATACATATACATATACAAATACATATACATATACATATACAAATACATATACAAATACACATACAAATACAAATACAAATACAAATACAAATACATGTACATATACATATACATATACATATACATATACATATACATAGACATAGACATAGACATAGACATAGACATAGACATAAACATACACATATACATAGACATAGACATACACATACACATATACATATACATATACATATACATATACATATACATATACATCTACATCTACATGTACATGTACATGTACATACAGTCGTTCATTCATTCATTCATTCATACACATATCATTTTTTCACTCACTCGCCGCAAAAGGAGGTCTTGGCGATGCGTAGGCAGCCACTGGCCGGCAGCTGCCTTGGCCGCACGCCTAAGATAGGCGCCCTTCTCCACTCGGAAAAGAAAGGAGCATAGCGAGAGGCTCCACAAACAACCAGTAGAGATTACCACGAACAACATAGAATGGGGAAAAGAAGTTACATTCGGTGGGCCACCATGGCGTGTCCGCCCCATGGGTGGTGGACCCACTCCTCTCGCCATGTTAAATCGCCCCGAAGGGCCTGGTTTTGAAGAAGTTAAAAGTAGGCACTCCAGCACTGGTAACAGGATTGCGGAAGTAAGAAGTATTGATTGCAATACAATAGAGTAAATAAACGCTACACAAGAAAGCCAGACCTAAGAACTACCCTTGTCTGCATGCCAGCGCAATTACAGTCAGCACTTTCGCAGCAGGAATATGTATGCATTGGCTTGGACTTGTTGAACATCCGCACTAGTGGCCTCGCTGGCCTGCTTGCCATCTTCAGTAACAAACATGATGTCACCATCTTGGCAGAATGCTGACCTGCAATGCCCCGTATGTGCCGATGCGCCCAGGTGGTATATGATGGCTACAAGCTTGTATCTATGGGAGGTCGTCTGCAGGGACTCTCCCCTGAAGCAAGGAACATACACTGCATCACTAACGCTTATGGGGGCTGTTACCTTATTCCCACGCGCATCAAATCGACTCACTTGGAGCGAGAGCCACACCGGCGCAGCAACCATTGCATGTCTTGCAGCCTGATTGCGCCATTGGATGATAAGTTTCTGTAGGCTTGTGGGAGCTACAGCTCCCTAGACTGCCAGCAATCCTCAGGGCACGTGGGTGCAAGCAAAGGCGCCAGAAACTGCAAAAATTCGCCGACATCATGCTGGCGGTGCGGCTACTGCCATTGGCTCACAAGGTCCGTCCACAATCGAACCGACCACAGCTCAACCGCCCTATTGCCGCTGTCCTGTGATTGCAAAGGCCGCGTGAGCCATCGGAGAAAACGGCCCAGGGCTGGATTCGCAATAGCAATGCCCTGTGGGGATTGTGCGGCCGTCCACAACACTGCCACCACAACCGCATTAGCATAGCAATGGTTAGAATTGTTAGCTAAAATTATGTTCAAAACAGCTTTCCGGCTAGGGCCTAGAGGTACTGAAGCAGGCGCTCGATGTGGCGGGCCAGGGGCGATCTGCCCGGCTTCGACGGCCGCATGGTCCCTCCAATCAGGTGCCAGATGCTGTTCCGGGCCAGGCGACCCATCAGCGTGTACAGCTGATGCGACTCTGCCGTCCTGTTCTGGGCCACCAGGGAGAACGGGATGATGGTCCCATCGAGGTTGTCCGCCATCTTGCGCATAGCGTGGAACCGACCCACCACATTGGGAAACATGGAGAGGTACTGCAGGTTCTTGACCATGGCTACCGCATCCCCGTGCTCCACTGGCTGGGCAGCCGCCTTGATGTGGCGTCATACACATATCATACATACATACATACATACATACATACATACATACATACACACACACAAACATACATACATACATACATACATATACTCACTTCTTCCGGATGCAGCGAGAACGAGTTCGCCTAGCGAGTCAGTAGCAGAGCCACAGGTGGACTCCGGCGTCTCAAGGACGCACATAATGGCCGTCGATGCAAAACTCCAATGTTCCATAGTTCAGCTCATTGTAAGACCTGAGAATCAAGGTCGTCGGACAGCCCAAATCAGATAAGCGTTGCACTCCAGATGCGACAAGTCAGCAGGTTGACATGTAACAGCAGTCGCAGCATCATCTGTAATCCAAGCAAAGTCTTTTTCGAAACAGAAACTCCGGTAGTGCCCCGGCGTCGCAAGCTCACCATAATGAGCAATGGCAGCCACCACCTCAAAAGAGTGAAGCAAGAAAAGTCCAGAGTGCACTCATCTGTGAAGACAGGTATACGCAATGCAGCGCGTAAATAGCGCACTCGAGTTGAGTTCTTGGCGGTGCGCTTACGCTTGCCCCTCCCCATCACATTGAACCTCAAGAGTTGAAAGAGGACGATGCGTGTATCTGTATTGAAGGCTTGCAGAGTAGAATAGGATTGAGCATGCCACTGGGCAATGTAGCTCGTGCAATATGCTGTATGAATTCCGCCACATCACGCTGGCGAAAAGGCTGTGCCCACGAACATATAAACATCACCCATGTGAGGAGCCTGCTGATGTCCAGTAGGGCCGGTCGCCCACAAAGCGCCAAGTAGGCATGTCGAAGCTGGCCCAGATCATCCTCGCTGGACGATCCACTGCTGCGTATGACGAACAGCAAAGCAGGCAGCGCACTGTTCATTTAACAAGTCTTGGAGGTAGGATTGGCAAGGGAGATGGAGCAAAGATCAAGAGTATAGAGCATAGCAGATTGAGGCCGCGACCCTCCCAGAGGAAATGCTGAATGGTCTGTGCCAGGCCCGAGGTGACTGGGCGATCGCGGCGCAGACGAGCGCCGATAAGGTGGAGCACTGCATTGTTGATCAGGGAGTTGAAGAGCTTCCACAGAGCGTCGCCATCCTGCCTGAGTTCCAGCTCGAGCGTGAACTGAACCCATTGAGTTTTGTAGCTCTGGCTGAACGGGCGGAGACTGCCAAAATGGCGTATCGTCGTTCCTGAGATCAGCTCTTCCATTGCATCCAGATCCTGCAGCAGTGAGTCCACAGTTCGACCCTCCATCCTGGGGATCAGAATCTCCGTCTCCGGGTCCCACTTCATGTAGTTCCAGCGTCCTTGAGAGTCCACCCAGTTCATCTTCACAGCTTGCTCCTGCATCTCGGTCATGGCAGGGGCTGTGAAACCCTGAATGCAGCTTTTCAGCTCTTGAAGAAGCTCTCGTAGCATTGTCTCCCGAAGAGTAGACCGGACCTTGTTCTGATCCACAAGTTCCCGCCATCTCGCGGCCACCTTGGTCATAAATGGCACCACCGACCTGGGAGGGTCGGGACGAAAGAAGAAGTGCAGCTTTGTGTCCTGCTGCACTGCCTGGATCTGCTGCTCGTGACGCAGCATCAGCCGTGCCATCTGTACCAGGATGGGTGGACATGACGCAGCAGACGGAGCCTGCTGAGTGTGTCCAGCTCTGAGGAATCCACTCGCCTTCCTGCTGATTGTTGCCGCCGTAGGAATCCCAGGAGGCTGGTGTGCCGCGGCCCTTGCCCTTGTTCTTGCCCTTGTTCTTGCCCTTGCCTTTCGACTTGCCCTTGCCCTTCGCTGGAGGTTGACTTGAGGTCCCCCCGGCTTGTGGAACAGGTGTCAGACCCTCCTGGCGTGGTCTCGGTCCATGGACCAGTCTCGGCAGGGGTCGACAGATTGGGAGGATGACAGACGGATACCAGGTGCTGGAACATTGCCATCTCCTGCTCGCAGGCTGAGACAAGGGCCCCTGGAGTGGGGTAGGACTAGAGGGAGCCGGCGTCATCGCGTCGCGCAAAGGCTCCAATGAAACAACAAAGTGTGATGACGTGGCATCGTTTCCAGTGCGGCTGCTTGTCAAAAGTGCACTCTAAGCAGTAGATGCATGGTTTGGTGATGGCACGACGCATGAGTGCAGCAAGCTCAAGAATCCGTGGCCAAAGGTCATTCCAGCAATCATGCGAATGGGCAAGATGAACCTTCACTCCAGCAGGGGTAGCACCACTGTCCACAGCATGGACAGTGATGCCTGAGCTCATCGCGTAGGCCAGGCAGAGTGATGAGCTTCTGCCCCGGAGCATGTAACACAAGCAAGAGCGAGGCAGGAGACGCGCATGGAAGCACATCAGTGGGTCCAGGCCTGGTCTCCAAGGAAGTAGAGGCGACCTGCACAGGCAGCTGAGCAGAAGGCACCTCAGGCGATAGAGTACAAGGCGGAGTCACAGGGGACAAGTGTCGTGTCAAGAAAGGCACACCGACCCTTTTGAATGTGATCTCTGAGCACAGACCATCTGGAGAACACCTTATCACAAAGAGCACAGATTGGCATGCCGGCGCGGGCATGCTGAAGAGGATCAAAGGAGACTCCAAGGTTCCGTTGCTCAACTGTAACCTTGTGATGTGAAGCCTGGTGCACCCGGATCATACGAAGATCAGGGAAGACAGCAGAGCAGTCGGGACACTGGACCTGAGTACTAGCCGTATCGGCAGAAGCAAGACCACTCGGCAGAGAGGAGGAGCAAGGATCCCCAAATGCCGAAGAAATGTGGCACGGATCAGAAAGAGCCAGCAGACTGTGACTCGGGTTGCGACAGTACTGAGGCATGTCAGCAGATTCAAGTCCAGCGTCAACAGCAATGCCAACACGCAGACGGAGACCCTCTAACCCATTCATGAGTATATCTTTGACGGTGGGAACACCCAAGCGTCCGTGCAGGGCAGCAGTGCTCTCAAAAGTAAGATGGGCCTGGGACTTAGATACCGCACGTAGATGTCTGGTGTATACAGCCTGCAATCTGTTCAAGTGCTTGACAGTGAGAGGCAAGATGTGCAGTCCATACAGCAGCGTGGGTGGTATACAGGCTCTCCAAAGGCGGAGCCGAAGATCTAGGGCCGGAGCAGAGGCTGAGGTGAGCATTGGCCGAAGTTTTGCCCACGAGCTCCACGCCGCATCAATCCTGTGGGTAACCGAGAGAGACACAGCATTGTGATAAGAAATGGTAAGGCCCAGATAGACATGCTCAGTCTTGAGCGGTATGTCAAAAGAGCGCCCAGCAGGCGTGCAGAAGTGCAGAAAAGGTCCATCCGGTCCTTTTCGAATGTGGCTCTTGACCCAAGACGGAGCAAACCCCTTGGTCAGCCTAAGAAGAGCAGCCGACTTCTTGGCGTTCACCAGGAGATGCGAGTCCAGAAGTTGATCCAAGAAACAGCCAACGCGCCAAAGAGAGCCGTCCAGATCTGTGACCTTACGCAGGTGTTCCCGCATGCGGACATCATCGGCAAATGCTGCGAGGGAGCATCCAAGATCAAGCGCCTGATCCGTGCGACGTAGAATAACGGCAGTTGAAAGCGCCCAAAGCATCGGAGCGATGCGACACCCCTGCCTCACACCCCTGCGAATGTCCACCTTGGCAGTAGCATCGCACACCCGCAAATGGTAGCACAAAGCGCGATGCCACATCACAATCAAGTCATACAGCTCAGATGGCACAGCCGCCTGTGTGAGAGCCTCCCGAATAAGTGTCCACTCAAGACGATCAAAAGCCTGGGACAAATCGAGGGATACTTGAATGGACCCTCTGGTTCGTTTCTTCTCAGAACGAGACAGCTGGGTATCCGAGGTGGCATTGATTGAGAAGCGGCGACGTCTGCACACACCATACTTGAGAGGATGCTTGTCCATCCAGACAATGGCGCATGACCCGAAGGAGAGAAAAGCCTTCACATATGGACGTAGTCGAGATTGAATGAGTCCACAAACAGCCCGGCCTGAGATTTCAGAGCTGCCCAGCGGCCTAAGATGACGCGGAAGCGCGGGCGTCGTAATTTTAGGGAGCAGTGAGATCCACGTATCCTTCCAGAGCTGTGGCATATTAGTGGCAGTGCTAAGAAGACGACATAGCCACGGGGCCATGGTGGATGAGCAAGCCACCCATACGGATGTATGGGCAAGGTGCTTGGGAGCAGCCTTAAAACAGTACAGGCCTGACGCACCTGATATGCTGAGAGTTGCCCTGTTGCCCTGGCGCGCCAGGCAAAGAAGGGAAACCACAGCAACAATGAGCATAAGCACTGTCCATGTCGCACTGAGGTCGTGGCCAGCTCGAGTGCACAAATGAACGCCGTGCACCTTGTTAGACGGGCTTGTCCGGAAGAGCTGGCCATGATTGTCCATCCGCTGGAGACGAATCCGCTGCTCGGAGGTGTCCATGGCTGTCATAACGATCAAAGACGCAAGCCCCAACCACACCCAAGGCACCAAAGCCCAAGGAACACCGGGAACACAGCCCACAGCCCAGGGCAAACCACTACACTCACTCAAAGTCGCTGTGAGCCTTATACATACACACATACATACATACATACATACACACACATACATACATACATACATACACACATACACACATACATAAATACATACATACATACATAAATACATACATACATACATACATGTATATATACATACATACATACATACGTATATGAACATATATATATATATATGCGTGTGTGTGTCGTGTGTGTGTGGGTGTGCGTGCATACATGTATGTATCTGTATATGTGTTGGTTTATGGTGTGGGTGGGTGTGCATTGATGGATGGATGGATGGATGGATGGATGGATGGCTGTATGGATGGACGGACGGACGGACGGACGCACCGACGGATGGACGGACGTGTGTGTGTGTGTGTGACCCTCTGATAGCAAAGAGTTTCACGTCATAGAAAGAGCAGGGGGACTGGGCACTCTGTGACTGACCCAGTCTAACACAGCTAGGTCACAGAGTGGGATACTGCACCCGGCCAGTGCAGCGTACCTGCAAGTGCAATGGCCAGGGGCCAAGCCAAGAACCCCATACAATTGTAACATACAGCTAGCTACTCTTCCGAGAGAGAGTATCCAAGTGTGTNTAGCCGCTTGATTCCCTTTGATACCGTTTTTGATCAAGACAGTGAACGTTCCCAACTGATTCCAGTCTTGATTGATTCCTGACAAACTTGATTCAAATTGCCTGAATGCTTCTTGAATGATTCCTTGATTGATTCCTTGAATGCTTCTTGAATGCTTCTTGATTCCTGATTGCTTCTGCATGAGGCCAGGACCCAAGCCTCAAAGGGGCAGGACCGGTACCTCCGACGACGCCTAAGGCCAGGACCCAAGACTTAAACAAAAAACGGGGCAGGACCCTTACCCCTGACGACAATGACATGAGGCCAGGACCCAAGCCTCAATGGGGCAGGACCCGTACCCCTGACGACGTTTTTTCAAGGGCACCATGGCNTGACGACAATGACATGAGGCCAGGACCCAAGCCTCAATGGGGCAGGACCCGTACCCCTGACGACGTTTTTTCAAGGGCACCATGGCGTGGCTGCGGCTTTGGCCTGCGAAACGTCATGGCGAACCCCAACCAAGAGGGCATCATGATGGGGCTGCGACGTTGACCTGCGAACCATCATGATGCCCCCAGTTAGACACACTACTCTCCAAAGGGGAGTAGCTGTGTGTGTGACCCTCTGATAGCAAAGAGTTTCACGTCATAGAAAGAGCAGGGGGA
>BGNK01002195.1:0-26066 GCA_003297005.1 Symbiodinium sp. clade A Y106
TAGGGTTATAGGGTTATAGGGTTTAGGGTTATAGGGTTATAGGGTTTAGGGTTATAGGGTTTAGGGTTATAGGGTTATAGGGTTTAGGGTTATAGGGTTATAGGGTTTAGGGTTATAGGATTTAGGGTTATAGGGTTATAGGGTTTAGGGTTATAGGGTTATAGGGTTTAGGGTTATAGGGTTTAGGGTTATAGGGTTTAGGGTTATAGGGTTTAGGGTTATAGGGTTTAGGGTTATAGGGTTTAGGGTTATAGGGTTTAGGGTTATAGGGTTTAGGGTTATAGGGTTATAGATTTTAGGGTTATAGGGTTTAGGGTTATAGGGTTATAGGGTTTAGGGTTATAGGGTTTAGGGTTATAGGGTTTAGGGTTATAGGGTTATAGGGTTCAGGGTTATAGGGTTATAGGGTTATANTATAGGGTTATAGAGTTTAGGGTTATAGGGTTTAGGGTTATAGGGTTATAGGGTTTAGGGTTATAGGGTTATAGGGTTTAGGGTTATAGGGTTTAGGGTTATAGGGTTCAGGGTTATAGAGTTATAGGGTTATAGGGTTTAGGGTTTTAGGGTTATAGGGTTTAGGGTTTAGGGTTATAGGGTTTAGGGTTATAGGGTTTAGGGTTATAGGGTTATAGAGTTTAGGGTTATAGGGTTTAGGGTTATAGGGTTATAGGGTTTAGGGTTATAGGGTTATAGGGNAGGGACCACGGGACCAAAGGACCACGGGACCAGAGGACCACGGGACCAGAGGACCAGGGGACCAAAGGACCAGGGGACCAAGGGGACAGAAAAAAAAAAGGGAGCAAAAAAAAAAAAAGAGTGAAAAAATACGCCCTCCGTTGTAGATGAGAAAGTCTGCTGCATAACAAGCGGATGCTGCTTATTCAGATGCTGTCTAACCCCTTTGCTTCCAGCTATGGCCTGTCCACACAGCGTGCAGGTTTCCGTAAAGATTCAATGGAAGTCTGTCTGCTTGGCTGCTGCCTTCGGGTCTTGAAGAGCTGAAGCTTCGGCTCATCCAAACGGGAACGGGCTTCTTGTGTGTCCACCGGGAGTTCTTCCTGCTGCCTGAAGAGAAGTCGCAGCCTCTACATGTTTCCTCAGGTAAAAGTAGCTTGAGAAGCGTTTATTGCAAGCCGTGCACTCAGGTGTGCCTTGCCTCGAGTGACGTGATGGCTCAAAAGGAGGCCCCTTCCTTACGTTGACGGAATCCGGATGACTGTGCTTGGCGTGTCGCCTCAAAGCACCAGATCCCACGAAGATCGCGCAGCATTCCTCACAGTTGATGAGGTCATCTCGTGGCGATCCGGACACCAACTCACTCCGACCGTTGCAGTGTCAATAGCTGTTGTTCAATCGCTCCGCCCTAGGCAGGCAATGCGAACGGAGTGGCGTATCCCCAGCTTTCCTCTGACGCTGTATGAAGGTTTTGAATCTGGCCTGAATTTGTGCCTTTGCTGGCTCAGCCATTGCCTCTCGGGGAGTGCTTTTTAAAGCCGCTGCCGAACTAGCCCTGCTAAGATTTTACCTTCCGGGGCTATGAGAAGAGACGCTGGACCAGCTGGGCGTTCAGGAGGTTTAGGTAGCCAAGAGATGCAGGATGTGGTGATAACTGAGGACATTCTAGGCTGCTCTACTTCGTGGTTGAGCAGAGTTTAGAAATGTGCTGATGTGCTACATGACAAAGAGATCTCCAGGCCACGATGGGTGGACAATTCCTGGGGGCTGCTTTTCCTATCTTGGTCGAGCTGAGTTGAGTTCGCACTTCCTGTGTGGAGATGTGCATGGGGCCCAATTGTCCTGTCAACGGAAAGTCAAGCCCGCGGCCAAAAAAGGTCCTTCGAGTAAGTCTCGAGCTGAGACCGTTCCTCCTTAGCATCAAGGAAGTTGTCCTTATCATCTCGCAGCTGAACACGTTCCCTGGGCTGCCTGCCTTGAAGCTTCCTTATAGAGAGAGTGGCTTCCGTCCGGCCTGATGCATGGATTCGCATAGGTGATCAGGAAGGCTCTTGATCGCTGAGGAGACCTTCTACTCGTCCTCCATGGCTTGTTGATCGTAGCGCGGCATGGCTTCTGCGGAGTGTATCCTGCAATGGATAAACTCTCCCTTCAGAGGAAAGGCGGCTTCCTTCTCGCCGGTGGGCTCCTCGAACTGCCGTTGAGGCTTGCATTCTCGACCTGGACCTTGGGATTGGTCTATGCGGAGAAGGACATAGTCAATCTGTGACACCGAATTTTCCTGCATGTGAATGGCCGGCTTACTGACTCCTGCTGCTAGCAGGCAATATGTTTCAAGAGGCTTCTGTAGCTCCTTGGGCCCACGATAACCCAAGCTGCATGCCTTGACTGTACATGGCCCGACATGACGCTTGTCCGTACTAAGAGGCTTGTTAAAGTCCCCCATGACAATGAGGGTATTGCGTCGAGGAGTGTTGCTGATCGGCGTCCCGAGTGCTGCTAGTAGCCCCGATCGACTCTCTTTGTTGGAAGCGACTGTATCTTTAGAGCGTCAGACAAACTGATAGCATGACATAGCGTCTTCCCGAGCTCACAACGTGCCACGCTCCCTCACTGAATTGCCAATTTCCTCTCCAGTGCGTTTCTTGTATAGCGACCAGCTTTACCCCCTGATAAGGAGGTGTCTGGAGAATGGAGGGTAGCTCTTCCCAAACCGCTTTTGTCAGAGACCCTGCATTCCAGGAAAGATACTCAGTCCGCCTGGAATCCCTTTGTCCTTTTTCTAGAGCGGGGTTCTGGTTCGGGCAAAGCCAAGCCAGAGTACCACCTAGCTGTGCTAATGTCATGTGCTTGGCTTTATACTGCACACTGCCATTCTGTTGAGCCATTCTTACCGCCTTGTGGTATGATCGCTTGCCTTTGCCTTTGGGAGCAGGCTGACTAATATTGGTCAGCTCATTGAGCTGTGTCGCTGTGCCCATGTTGGGCTCAGCTCCTGTCGGCTGCGCAAACCGACAACCCTCACCTCTGAGAAAGAAAGGATCACCTCCGAGAACCTTCCGAGTAGACTGTGCAAACTGGAGTGTTCCCTCCCGGACTTGGGACCGGGACAGCTCAGTCTATGACACATGCCATAAAAAGTGAGGAAAAGGCGGACTGTACTCGGCCTGACCTCACCTGAGCCGAGAGGCTTACCAACAACAACAACCAACAACCACCGACAACCACCGACAACAAAACACCAACAACCACCAACAACAACCAAAAACCAACAACCAAAAACCAACAACCAACAACAGCAACGACCACGACCATCACATCACGACGACAGCAGCGGCAACAGCAACAGCAGCAGCAACAGCAACAGCAACGGCAACAGCAACGGCAACAACAACAACAACATCAACAACAACAACACCAGCGGATGCTCGTGGCGCGAGTCTGCCGCTGTGGCGCGTGCATATTTTTCGCTGATGTGCAGTTTTTGCAGAGGATTCGCCTGCCGCATGCCCCCCGGGGGCAGGATGCATTGTAAAGACGACGTGGACCATTCTTGCTCTCGGCAGCCAGTAGTAGTAGTCGTCGTCGTCGTCCTCCTCGTCGTCGTCGTCAGCGCAATCGTAGTCGTACCTGTACTACTAGCCATAATGCCAATAATATAATATTGACAATGATAATACCTATAATGATATCACCACTTACAAAAAAATAACAGTAGTAGCAATACTAATAGTGATACAAAAATGTAGCACTAATAATCGAAAGCTGAATCTCAGCAGAACTAGTACTACCACTACCAGCATTACCACTGCTAGTACTAGTACTGATTAGTGCGGATGGTAAGACATGTAATAGTAGTATTGGCAATACAAGTATTGCTAATGACTTAGAGTATATAAGAAGGTAAAAAGTTCGGACAGGAAGCCGTGGGGCGTACGTTTGCTGTTGATCCTGCTTCCACGCTCACACTTGCACGGGGCAAGCAAGGCTCCACATAGTCTACAACACCTCCATTACATGAGGCAGTACACGACAATGGCGACACATTTCCAAAGTTCTTTTTGACTCTGAACAAGCAACTTTGATCCGCATTCTCAGCAACAGCAGCAGCCACAACGACCACGACCACGACGACGACTCAAGTACGATGGAAACAGCAACAGCCACAACAATAACAACAGCAGCAGCAAGAAGGAGGACAAGGACAAGGACGAGTGCAGCATCAACGAATTATCAGAAAATCTCGAAACAGGAAACCGACAATTCTGCAATTGATTCCGGGTGAGGGTTGTCCGTAGAGTAGACAAGCTGGCCACCCAAACCAGTCCTGGCAGGCTAATCCATGCCCTGTCTCTCTTGCAATCATGCTGGCAACAAAGGAATTGTACATCATGTTTTATGTATACACACATATAGATGTCTTTGCTGGACCAAGTGTGAGTCGCAACGTCGTAAAGTTTGGCGCCGGGCTAGACTCTAGACGACAAACTGCCAGCCCTTTTCTATGTGGGTCTGCATCTGTTGTGGCCCCGAGGGTGGAAATACATGTACGGAGTGGTTTATGTATCTTGCCCTGGGGGGGGGGGTAAAATACACTAACGGCTTTTGGAGTGTACTTCACGATGTCTCTCACTTGTATAGGAAAAAAGAAAAGAAATAGGAAGTAGTTAATTCTGGGGGTGGCCCCCCCCCCACCTTCCAATAGATAGGGGGTGCCTATGAAATGGCGCATGGCAAAACCAGAGAAGGGGGTCAGAATACATTTTCGGGGGGGGGGGGGCGAAATACATTTCAGAAATGGATTCTGTCAGACCAAGGTCGAGGGGGGTCAGAAATGCATTCTTGGAAGTCCCACATCCTTTTCTCCTCGTTCTTCAGCTGCCTTTCGGCAGAGAAGCCAAGAGCCAAAAAAGCAGTGCAGCCAAGCATCCATAAAATCCAAAACCAACGACAATTCAAGAAGCCGAAGAGCCCGAAGAGCCGAAAAGCCCGAGAACCGAACAAAAGCAGCAATTCGTCCGAGGCTACAACCTTGGGCACAGCCTTCCCAAAACCATCTTCAGACTTGACTTTCAGGTCGTAAACACATGCTGCATTCATGTCTTGTCGCCAAATTGCCTTCTACGACCCATGGGTTCTGGTACAGAAACGGTACTACTAGAGTTACTGGACTAGACTATGAAAGACCTGGTCACGAAAGCGGCCGTGGCCTGCAAACGCAATGGACCCTGCTCAACCTCTTTGGACATGCCAGAAACACGGCTATGTGCCTGCGCAGCCATTCTGCAGTGAAGCGCATCCCCTGGCGAAGGCTGGCAGATGCTGGCAGCCGCAAAGGAGCAAAGCAGCAGAGCCTTTCAGTATCCTAGAGTCCCAGACCTGTATCCAGCTGCTTCCACGGAGAGCTTGTCGATCTCGCCCTGTGACACACTATCACGAACTGGAAGTGCGGCCAAATGCGGCCAAGGCCAAGCCTCTGTGATAACTACGACCGGCTCTCCGCGCAGATCGTCCACCCCGTACAGGCCTGACGAGCGTACGACCCTACGACACTCCTCTGCCCTGTTGGTCTGAGGAAACCATGCAGGTGGTCCGGAAGCGGCGTCAACTTCGCGGAAGAATCCCTCGGCACTGAGTCCCATGCATCTACATCCACCTCTGGACTGCCAGAAGGCTTTGGGACGTTTATTCCGGCACTTCTCAGCGACGATCTTGTCACCGACGCGGTAGGGAAAAACCAGCGCTGTGCACTTCGCTCTGATTTGCTTGGAGTAGATTCCATTCCTAGACTGCAAGCACAATGTCTTTGAAAGAGCGTCAAACTCCAGTCCGCGCCTACAGCTGGCAATTTCCAGAAGCAAACCATAAACCATTTTCTGAAACCGCCGACATGGCTCCGATCCACAACTTCTTCCGGGATCTTTCGATCGCGCAGCAGGTATTCACGATCAGACGGCTGCAGTTCAATGTTACCAGCTAAATCCAGATTGGGCACCGACTCTGTTGGCTTTTTTCTTGCCACGGTTGGCTTTGTTCTTGCCACACCGTTCGCGAAAAGCTTCTCATCAGTGATAAACCATTTCTGTCCGCACTTATTCTGCCGCCAACATCGGCCTCTCGAGAGATCTGTGTTTCTACAGAATTTTTACACCAAACGGACCGAACAGGTACCGCCAGGAAGTGGGACTGCCAGTGGACAGAAAATTTGGCCGCCTAAGAAGTATTGTAAGAGGTAGTACAAGGGATTAAACTCTCGCCTTAGGCACTGCATGCATCTGAGGGACAAATCATCCCACCGTCGTCGCGGCCGCGGTTGGCATATTTGTAAAGCATGCTGAAACTAGTCTCGCGAGTGCGGCCGCCATTGCAGCATGGGCAAAGAGTGTTGACCCAAGCCCCCTCCTTAAATCGAGACATGCACCAGCTCCACAGGTACACCAAAACACAAGAGACACAACAATAGTTTCGCCCATGAGTCGAAAGAGAGATGGGTCTTCTCAAAGGGGCCTCTGCGTACTATTGCAGTTGGGCATAGCTGCAGGATCTACATCCACTGAAAGCTGACAGTGACGAGGGCCTTGGAGCTGACCTCCCGCAAGCCTCAACAGGGCATATACAATTCTCCCTCAGCAGTCGGGCCTTCTGCTGTTCTACCGGTTATCACCGGTTGACCATGGATGGTAATTAACATGGTTGGGCCATGGATGCTCTCTCGTCAGAACGCATCCGAGCGTGGACGTCATCATGGTTGGCCCATGGGTGCCATCTTCACAGAACGCATTCGAAGATGGACGTCATCGTGCATGGGCCATGGATGCTCTCTCTGAGAACGCCTTCGACCATGGACGTTATCATGGAGGCTGTGTGCTCAGAACGCTTTCGACATCTTTCGACCATGGACGCTACGCATTCGGCCATGGACCTTGCCATGGTTGGGCCATGGCTGCTCTCTTTTCGGAACACGTTCGGCTAGGCCATGGTCATGGTTGGGCCATGGATGCTCTCTCGTCAGAACGCATCCGACCATGAACATTATCATGGTTGGCCCATGGAGCAACTCGGTTTCCGATGCGCGGTGGTTTCTGATGCGAGTCAATTTCCGATGTGCAGTTTCTGAGTCAAGGCCTAGTTTCTAATTTTGCAATAGATCCCCCAACAGCTCGTGACTATTGCGTTCCAGCAGCGGGCTGCTCACGCGGGTCAACACCGCCAGAGGCTTGAATGTAAAGCTGCAGTACCTCCCCTCCACTGACCTGCTCAGGCCGGACTTTCGCCACCGCTTGGATTTGGGAAGGAGCTTTCAGTGCCCTTCGTCGAAGAGGAACCTGCAGAGCAGCCCGGCGTGGTCGAGGCGAGTCTGTCACGCAACATGTTCTCGACACCATTTACGCTCTCACAACTCGGACATGCCAGGCGAGTTGAGGTGCATCGGCGGGTAGCTTGATGCGCACCACTTCGCCGCCGCCCCAGAATCTGCCTGGTTAATCTGTACGTTTGGCAGCTCCTATAGAAACGACATCTTCACAAAACTACGGCAAAACGCAGAATCTGACATGACCGATTGCCACACGACTTCACAGCCCCAACACAACTCCCGGCTGCATCTGCGGTACAACAAAGTATCTCTCGCCGGGAGATGTACTTCATGCTCATCTTGAGACCAGTGGTGCAGACCTCCCCACGCAACCATACATCCTTACATGCACCAGCATGACAGGCACTTCTTCGTGCATAGAAACATCCGGAAACACTGGTAGGGAAGAGTTCGTCCCGGAGGGTCGCCGATGCTTCATTTCGGATATGTTAGCGTTTGTTTCGCTTCCTTCGTGATGCGATGTTTATGATTAGCTGATTAAATGATTAGCGTGGGTCACAATTCCCCGACAACAACACCAACACCACCACCACCACCATCACCGGCAAGCAGAACTGTGGACTCCCTGCCGTTCCCTGCTGACAAAATGAGAGATAACAAAGCTCGCACTCGGTCACGTCGTGTCCGCAGACAACCCTTAGTTTAGCTGTCAGCGTGTAGCAACAACAAAGACCCCACAACGTGGGGCGCTGTAGAATAATTCACATGGAACTCCGCACACAAGATTAGATACTTGACTTCATAACAACGGGCTCAACAGATGGAGACTGCTAGCAGGGGATGGTACTCGTCACGATGTGAAGAAAGCGCATCCCTGGATCTCGAGCGACTACGAACCGCAACAGCGCTCATTTGAGCTCCGTCGCATGTGGCCCAGTAGCAGTTGCGGGAGGTGGAGGAGGANGGGTGCGATGTTCATGCGTATAAGACAGTCCAGAATCTGTTCACTCGCCGATGGATTGACGTGCTCGAACTCCGGCCATGTTCGCATTCAAAGCTAGAAGCCAAACGTCAACTGTCGGAGGTCACATGATCATGCTGCAAGGGCACTGGACCTGAACTGGAGTGGATTCTGCAAATGTATTTCTCACCAGTGAGCAAAGGCATATCAAGACTGTACAGTGCTCAAACGCATTGCAATCTCCAGATATTTCTGTGGGTCTGGTTTAGTGTTGTGCTGTAGTGGAACCGACGTGAAAACTTGAGAAGCAGTTTGGAACGTTCTTCAATCCGTACTTGGGCGCGTAATGAGCAAGATTGCTATCGACAACAATAATGTTCCAGTCGTGGCCAACGCTCCTTTAAGTTATGCTCCGCAATTCGCGAATTCGCTAACCGCTTGGAAGAATAGTGTGTTGGCTTAGGTTTGGTCGCAAGCGTTGTTGTGCTAGAAATCGAGGAATCCGATGACGAAGAAGATGAACTTGAAGACGAACTCGAAGAGCGTGTTCGGTGATGTGATGCACGTGGTCGTTCTAGTCTTCTAACTCTGCGCAATCGACCATTGACATGAGCATGAATATGCAAAGGTACATCAGCTGCTTCCAGTTTCTGCGGTTTGTCGATTGCGGCTTCTTTCTTTTTGCTGCGAAGTAAGCGGCCATTAGTAGTCTCATACACATGGATAGAAAAAACCGGCTCGGAGCAACAGCGCTTGGTCATGGCTGATGTCTACTCGCATCAAGGCAAGGTTAATGTAGAACCGCTACTTCAAACACCTCATGATCCATGAGAACATGGACCAAAGATCAAGCACATGTCATGACATGGACCACGTATGCAGAATGCATGAGCTCATGACGATGTCGTCTCTCACTGGTTTTGACCGCAAACCGCAAAATGTCACTGCAGTGAGAAGGCGGCTTTGCAGCAGCAAGAGAATTCAGAACAATAGGAACAGCAAGCTAGGAAGAGAAAGGCAGGACGGCATCACAAATCCCAGAGTATTGCAAAGTCAGTGACACAGGCATAGGAGGATCGAATGCGCCAGTGTTTGTCTTTGGCGCGGATTGCGTCCAAAAACTGGGAAGCTACACAGTCCGCATCGACTCACCCATCATCAATGGTGGTGTGACTCAGCTGTCGTTGGCGCCACCCTGTGACACAAATTGGTCTGGTGGAGCGCCATCCTCCATACTTCGCCGCCTGTTCCACGGCTGTGGTAGCTGACCACTTGTGTGCCCTAGTATAAAAACCACGGGAAGGAATCCACCGGTTATCGATGTTATCGGTGGTGACTATGCATGAAGTAACAATCGCGGCACCAGCTGTCTTCGTGGTATTTTGTGTGAACGAAAATCGATGCATCTGGGGCGAAATTAGACGCGTGTCTCTGAGAGTTACTCGAATGGAGACACGAAGATGAACATCGTAACTGATTCAAGCTCGCCGTTCTCAACCACTCCCGACAGTATCAGCAAACCAGCTACTGTAGCCTGAATTTCAGCCGGTACA
Source organism: Symbiodinium sp. clade A Y106 (assembly GCA_003297005.1). Classification (NCBI taxonomy): domain Eukaryota; class Dinophyceae; order Suessiales; family Symbiodiniaceae; genus Symbiodinium; species Symbiodinium sp. clade A. The sequence goes on from BGNK01002195.1 coordinate 9,785, forward strand.
GAGGAGCATCATAGCCATCGTGCCGGGCCATCTCACTGACGTACTGCCACACTGTAGCTCTCAACGCAGATTCCTTGTCAGCTACAGGGTCCTTGGGAAAGGAGAACTCATTACAAGGTCACGGAACGCCAACATCGGCGCCACCAACGCCGACCACTGGTACCGAAAGTCTGCCTTGAACTTGATGGGCCTATCTGCTGTGGCCACCAACATGTAGCCGCCCGTAGGCAGGATCTGATAAGTAAGGCCACTGACCAGTAACCGGGCGCGGCACTTGTGTAGGTGCAGGTAGAGCGTCGCTGGGCGGAGTGGGAGTAGCAGGTGCAATGCCCGCGGTTGGCGGTGCCGAGACCGTGACCTCTGGTTGATTAGAGGTGGTGGTGGGTGCAGTGGGTGTGTTCTGCATTCCTGCTAGCATAGCTTGATACAGTAATGGCATCCCATGCTTGACGAACAGTTCCTCGTTGGAAAAGTCCATCCTGACCATCACATTGCCCGCCTGCACTGAAAAAGCTGCTGCCCGGCACCTGTGGCGAAGGGTGAACGGGCACAGCCATGACACTAGGGAAGAACTGCAGGCATGAAGAGGGGGAGGTGGCAAGGGACGCGGGGCAGCAGGCATGGGAGGGGGAGAGGCGGGTAGGGCGTGGCACGACGTGCCACAGGTGGGGGAGGGCAGGCAGCCCACACAGGAAGGGGAGGGGAGGTGGATTTGGGGCGAGTGCCAGAATGAGACATGGCTTCATCGTCTAGACAAGAATGCCGAATGCATGGATAGTCACACGGTAAAGGCTAAATCCCATGAGACATGCACATCATGCAACTGTCAAATGCAAGCTGCGCGGCAAAGTCAGGTTCATGGTTAAGGCTGCCATCATGTCATGAACTGTTCACGAGCACACGCACTCGTAAGAACGAATCTCGGATTGCGAGGGTCCAAAAGTCAAAACTGAGCAAGATTGATTCATAAACTACTATGCGAGATTCAGGAAAGAAGGAGAAAGATGTTCCGCAAGCGCAACAATCGGCGAAGTTCATGACGAAGTGCAGGTGACAGGGTAGCCCTCAACGATCCTGCTACATGTCAGGCATTAGATGAGCAGCTCGATCATGCCACTCTCGGTATAATCGAAAGTTGCGTAACAGCTTCACAAGTGTAGGCCATAATGTAACAAAGGAATGGCCATGATCAACGTACAAGTGAGTCAGATCCTCCGGCTGTGGGACAATATGAGCTCGGGGCCTGGTGAAACCACAAACAAGGAGAGCACCTGAGCGATACCTTGTGCTTACGTTCTTCCAAAACAGAGCAAAGCATGGATGAAAGCCAGACCCATTGTTTCGTATACCCGTGCTTGGATTACACCTTGGGAAATTTACTGAGCATGGCTTGGAGTGCGATTGCACAGACGGTCTTCACTCAGGATGATTTCCTTGCTACTGTCCCCAGTGCCCAGCATCTTGCGCACAGCTTGGAAGGTCATGCATTCCCTTCATTTTCAGTATGATCTTACTTTGGAGCAGCAGGGCATTGCTGGCTTCGACAATGCAGTGCCGCATTTTGTATTCTCCAATCATTGCGAATCTTGACTGACCGTTTTCGCCAGCTTCGACAGATCACCGACGAATGCTGTCTTATCAGTTTCATCACAGTCAGCTACACGACTGACTAGAGCTTTCCGAGGCACTTGGAGACGGCTTCGCCATCGTGTCAGTAAACTTCGTATCCGACATCTCTTACCTTTGGTACAGTACAGTATTTCTTGCAACGTTCTTACTTTATAGTGGGCCAACATGTGTTCCTTCAGATTATAGAAGCCAGCATGGGCGCCCCATGTGCGCCTATTCTTTGTGGTTGCGTTGCTGGTGTTCAAGAGTTGTTCAAGAATTGTTGTTCAGAGAATTAATCCCTTCATCCATTGTTTAACTCATCCCCCCTAACATAAAGAATTCCCCGGCCGGAAAAATTTTCCAGTTTCGAGCAAAAAGTTCACAAATGAGTAGATTTAAAGGCATGTTGAATTAGGGGTCAGGTCGGATGACCATCACGGATTTGGAACTACCAGGCTAGGGTCGCATGGAGAATTTGGAACGTTGGCATGGGGGCTTGGAACGTGGCGTCCCATGGAGTCCAGATGTGGGAATTTCAAGCCTTAGCCGTCTAGAATTTGGATTGCTAGGCTGGGTTTGGAAAGTTGGCATGGGGAATTGGAACGCGGTGGTCGATTCGCAGGCTGGAGCCAGTGAATAAGTCAGGAAATCCCTTAATTTATGGCTAGGGTCACCGCTCGTAGCCCCAGCGGAAACAATAGCCGCCATAGCCTGGGAATTGCGACTTTTCAAGCTTCAACTCACCGATACATGCAAGCCCCGGCTCCCACCCCCCACCCACCCCACCCCACTGCACCCCACCACATGATCTGCAGGCGATGTCGAAGCAAAGCCTTGTCGACTTGTACGCAGCTGTCACTGTCGCATAAGAAAAATGTTCCATCGATCAACGACAACATCACCCAAGTCCCAAGCTGTGGACCACTGGGCAAACTGAAATGCCAATATGATGCAAAGAACTTCTCTTCGCTTGGCCAAGTAGTGTCGGAAAGGTTACGTAAACCCAAACTAGTCGGAGTAACATCCAACGCACGACCAAAGGTATGTCCTGAGGTTGTCTTACCGGCGATGCACACTGACACGAAAACGACAATGCACAGGACCACTCTGTGAGCCAGCGCTTCTAACTGAAAGTCGTCACAGCCAAAGAGGGGTTCGAGATCTCCACCACCGGTCGACAAGGACAATGGAAAGGTGGGAGTTGCTCACGATGATGTAAACAATATTCATGGGTCCATGTTGCTGCCTCTTAAACAAAGTCATGTTGCAACTGCAAGCATCTGATAGTCTTGGACATCGGTGGACCATGGATACAGATAATGACGGAACTGAAAGATAAAGCGCAGTTGTTCTCGCGCGCGTGTTCTGTATGGTTCTTCCACATGAACCGTCAGCTTCAGCAACAGGTACGAGAAAGGCTTGGTAGCAAAGGGAGTACGTTATACACGGGACGTGTGAAACTTACGAACGCCTTCTGAGCCCAGCTTGTAAAAAAGATGAAATGCCAAAGATGCATCGGTCAGAGTGAATCCCAATCCGCAGTGGTGTCTAAAGCGAAGCAGTACCGATCATGGCGCTCAAGAAGGCGGTCACGTCGGCCGAAATCCGAGTTATGGTCCAAATGAAAACGATCCAACCGCACTCCGACCTGGCGCAACAATGTATGAACCCATGGCGAGTTCAAACGTGACTGTAGTGTAAACTGAACATGAGATTCCATGGACAAAAGATGTGAGCGACTGCCATGCACATGGAAAACGGGCACTAGCCGGCTCAAAATAGGCGAGACGTTGACGACATCGTTGGCGAAATTTGGACATGCGATTGATGTCCCGCTCATAGACATGGAAAGTGGAAGACCCGACATACCATGGTTCCCGACAAAGACAGAACTTGATATACACCACTGATTTACGAAAATGAAACGTGCGAGGGTAGGATTCAGGCACGGCTGCACTAACCAGAAGCTGACGCAAACGTCGCAACGCACTAGGGCGATTGGCTCGTCTGTAAGCATACATGACAGCGAATCTGCTCATAGTTCAATGCAGCAACTCTCGCAGAACAGTGTCATGTCCAAGCATAAAATGCGCAAGAATGAACACAGACACACACACATGACTCGCAACAGGACATGACGTCCTTGCTTCAAGTTGTCAGCGATCACATTAGCTGAATAGCATGGCTCCTGGCCATGCTTGCCGCAACCCTCACAGCAAAGGCTCGCCCGACCAAATATGTGCCGATCTTGGGACTGTCGTCCTCCGACAGATCGTCCAACAAGCCCTGCAACTCTCGACCATGCTTATCGAACTCTGCCTTGACAGCGGCGTTGCAATGCCTGTTTATCCACGCCGAAACTGCCTGAGATGAGGAAGCTGACAAAGTATGGCTATCGAAGACTTTGGGTCGGGTGCCTTCCTCAAAATTCTGAACCCCGCTCAAAGCCTCAACATTGACAGCGGGCGGCGGTGGGTTTGAAAAGGAGCATCATCCAACGCGCCGCCAGCACGATGTGGGGAAGGAGGGGGAAGCACGGGTGGTGGTGGTGGGGGATGCACACCGAGGCTGGGCATTCTCAGCCTCCAAACTCTGGACACGAGCTAGCATTTGTTGATGTGTATCAACAGGTGTGCGACCCTTCAGGAAGTAACGGATGTCAAGAGCAATCTTGGTGATCAGCTGCATGCGGTATTCCCAATTGTAAATATCTCTACGCTCGGCTTCTGGCAATCTGTCCGAATAATACTGAAGTACCTGTTGCAGGTCTGCTCCATGTTGATTTGTCCCTCCTACTTAGCAAGGACAAGGCCCGCATTGCAGGGTACTTGGTTGAACATTGGACTACAGCTACGATTTCATAGCCAATTCGGTCCCCGAGATCAGAGTAACTGAGTAACTTGATGACTCGAAGCTCAGGTTTCTGCCCCTGTACGGGCCACACACCAGGCTGTTTAACAGTCTTTTCATGCAATGCCGTGCTCACTTCACTACCTGACTCCAAGCTTGGCTGCAGTATCGTCCGATCATCAGTTCTCTTCACCAGATCCAGATGGTCTCAGATTTCCCGGAGACCCCATCACGGGGCATGTTTCGGCACACCACATCCGGGCGCTGCCACGAAGCATCTTGCTGCTTGCCAGGTGGGGCATCGTCAAGGACACAGCGTCGGTTTTTGTATGCCTGCACTGAATTTGCACCTTGCCAATTACGAATTATGAATTGCGATCGTCACACCGCAACTCAGTTCGTCTTTCTCCATGCAGTTGATTCTGCGACGTCAATTGTGATTTCAGCGACAAGCAGCAGTTCAGCCTCTGTCAGCGGTTTTGCAGTCTCGAATATCGCATGCAGCGCTGTATGTGACACTCCCGCACGCCATACTCGAGCCAACGATTGGTAGTGCATCCCAGCATTCCCACATCAGAGCCTGTCCAACCGGCCTCTGCTGCGCGAATGCTTGCTGTCCGTCCAGTAAAAACAGCCAGATTTCGATGTGCCACTGAAGCTGCCGTTCGGCGCTGGAGCAGCAAGTCTGACGTGGGAGAGGGTTGCTCGTGTGCTTCAGCTGTGCTGTACATGTTGCAGGGTAGTATTCTGCAATCCCAGGCGCTTCCAGAAGTCATCGTTTCCTGTCAGCAGACGGTCGTTCGTAGTGAGCAGTGTTGGTCAGCTCTCCAGGCCATTCAGACGATGTCTCCAGCGGTTGAGTTGCATGGCGGACACGGCAACATGGGTCGGAAAGTTTCTTCGAAGTCCGAAGCCAGAAATGATCTGGGAAGAAGACCGAGAGAGGCAGAAACAGCAGAGACAAGAAGAAGAAGGGATGAGCTGCCACGTGGCCCGTCGCCTCCAACAAAAACCCACAAACAGGCAGCAAAAGGGAGCCGGCCACAGACCACCGCCCTCGAGAACACATGCTGAACCAGCCACTCTCACACGTCGTCTCCGCTCCACATGCCCGCAGCCTGTGCTTTCAGGGTCTCATGAACTATGCTTATCCCATGAGCCAGTGTTCGACTTGAGATAAATTATTAGGGCTTTGGGTCTTCATCTTATCTTGACACAACACGACATGGAACCTGGCCGCACGTACATCCAAGGTGCCTGCTTAGGTTTGTTGCGCACATCAAGGGTTTGAGGGTTGTGGGGCTTGTGGGGCTTCGGGTAGCTTGTGGGTATAGGTCAGCAAGGTCAAATAATAGGGGCGATTGTGGGTGATCGGCATGAGGGGCTTTTCTGCCGTAAGAAAGGCGTGTTTTCGTGTTTGTGGGTTGATTGGGAATGTTCTGGGATGGGTTCCGGCTTTGCATTTAATTCAACTGCATGCAATCAGTTCGAATGTTCATGTCATGAATTTGTTTGAGGTTGCAGCTTGCAAGATTGATTACATTTGCAGTACTAATTCCTAATTCCTAATTCAGGTCTGCATCGGGGGAAAAGTTCGGGCTGGCAAGAATGACTGAAGCAAACAAGCTCTCCGAAATCCCGCAATGTTGCACAGAAGGATCCTCCTGAATCTCATGTCGCCTAACATTCCCACACACGACTCGACTGCTGGCTCAATACGTTAAAACAACAGCCCCGAACATGCCCTTCACAACTTTGGGCCTGCGCCTTAATGCGGATAAAGGGCCCCATAGAGACCTTAACGACAGTCCGACGCAGTCCTTCATACAGGTCCTGACGGAGGAGACGGTAGGCGGTAACCGGTAACCTGTGGCTTGCAGGCCCCTCTGGAACACACTAGCTAACAAACCATGGTAGCGCGGTAGCCGGCAAAATTGTCCGTGAACAACCCGCTATCTTTTGTAGCAAAATCCAACTTCACGCCACGGAGCCCTGGGAAGGTCCCAGAAGACTCGCCCTGGTAGCATGGAGGGGCACCCCAAACTTTCCGGAAGTATGTCGACTTCTCAGCTCGGAGTATGGTATACCTGCCCGCTGCCACCCCGAACCTGAACCTCCAGTCATCTCCAGTCCCCGCCCTTGCGCAACTTGACATCCGCAGAGCCCTGGAAGATGGAGCCATTGGAGAAGCACATAAGAGTGTCAGATGCGACGAAGGGCCCACAGTCCAAGTGGACTCCTCTTCTCAGGAGTCTTTCACATCCACGCCAAGGGATGACGAAGGTTCCAGTAATTAATTGGTGTGACATGCGCTTCAGGAGGATCCTTCGCGGCGGCATTTTGGAATTTCGGAAGGCTTATTCGCTTCAGTAATTCATAAGGTGCAGTTAAGGTCGCTCTGGGGTTCCTGGGATTAGCACCAAACAGGAGCATTCGGGAGAGTGGGTTGGATCTATCCTTGCTTTGGAAGGAGTCATCAAGTGTCCCAGATTTCAACTAGGGCTTTTCTTGTGCACCCTTCCTTCCTCTGAAGCTTACGAAGTGCTGCGAAAGCCAATGTCTCAGTCAGGGCAACACGCTTATCAACCTGCAATTTGTTGGCTAGACGACAAATGTCTGCTTCTTCCAGGTCGAAATGCTGCGCTTCTAAACGGAAAACATCAGAGGCGGGGTTCACGATGGGTGTTGGGGATTCTGGGGTCGGGCAGCATGGCTCTGCTTTCCGCTTCATCGAGGCTGCTAACGACTGATCCTGTGGGCCGCATTGCTGGTATGAATGCACTCGTGCGAAGTTTTCGCGGGCTTCACGAGTTCAGGACCACAAGACCAGGAGCGCTCATCGATTCTACTGGCTGGCAAAAAGCAGTCACTGCGGTCACGGGAACTGTTGGCTCATTATTTGTGTCAATGAGGAGCCTTTCAATTTTTACAAATTTATGCAAACGAATTTGGGGTTTTTTGGGCGCCCCAAGACAGCCAATTAAGAATTAATTAAGGATGCAATCGATGCAGGCAAGCAGGTTGAGTTTCTCTCTCAATTAGTGCAGCGGGATATACTGCTCCGCATCCTGCAGGCCTCAGCCACATTGCAACATCAATCGTTATGCAAGAGTAGGTAAAGTGTGAGTAAATGCAATTAGATTAAATGTAGTCAATTGGCATGCAGAGCAGGTTTGCGGGACCTTACTAGTCCGAGCCCAACCTGACGACACAAGCAGCTCCAAAAAGATCGACGTATTGTACTGTACTGTCACATGGCCTGAAAGTCTCCAGGGTTCTCATGATATGAATAATCAAAACAGTAGTGACAAGCGACGAACAAAGAGCTAGTTATGTCATCCCCCAAGATTATCATTGCTGCCGAGTTCAGAAGTTGCCGCGCGGCAGCAATGCCCTGAGGAGGTCGCTCGTTGACACACCTCGCAAAGGGTCCTGTACCATGTGTAAAGATTCGGGCCTTATGCATCTCTGGAGACGAGCGGCTGAATATGCTCCGACAAATGCAGCGGCTGTGCATGTTGGTCATAGGCATGAGCTGTTGGCTGCGGATGAACTGGCCCCTGTGCAAAGGGTTGCTGCTGCTGCGGCTGTGGTGTCGGCGGCGGTGCTGTCGATGCTGCCGTGCTCTCTGCCGGCGCTTTGCGCGCGGGGAGTTTCGGCGTTCTCTCCAGGATGGTATTGCTCTGTTCCTGCAGAAGGCTCTGCAGTTCTCTCACCTGGGCCACTTGATCCGACAGCTCCGAAATGGATTCCTGCGCGCCGCAGCACATTGACTCCAAGCGCACCGGACGGTCTGAGTTTGTCGCCGCTTCATGCACTGCCTTGAGGTCCTCGGTTTCTCGCTCGTTGTGTTGATGTCCTCGGGCCAGGTAGTCTGTGCAGTCGACGATGCGGTTCTCCAGCGTTTTGGACTGGGGGATGAGGACGTTAAGTCATCGAAACGTCGTTTGGCTCCAAGCCGCAAAGTCTTTGTGCTCCTTGGCCAGGGCATCCGCCTTCTGCTCAGCTTTCGTCCGGGCTACATGGATGTCGATCTGGATCTGCTTGTTGAGGGATTTCACCTCCTCGATGATGCCATCCAAGCGAACCATTTTTCGTTCATGGCCCTGTTGTCGCTTTGCAAGAACTGCAGTGTTTCGCGGCCCTGCTTCAACAAACCGTCGGCCGTTGTTTCAGCCATGGCGAAGCTCTTCTGCGACTCGGTGGCGGAGGCTTGGATAGCTTTGCTCATGCCGGCCAAGCCAGCTGTAAATCCGTGGATCTCGCGAATCTTTGGTGGCACATTGTCGCGCCACTTCTGTAGCTCCTCCGCATTCTTCTCAGTCAGGCCTAGTGTTGCTTGCACAGTGCGCTCCAGTTGCTCCAAGCTGCGATCCTGGTCCATCTTGAGGATGAAGGCGCGGAGCTCTTGGGCTTCTCTGTCCAAATGCAACATTTGGCGTCTATGCACTGCAGCGGCGCGTCCAGCTGGGTGAGCTTCTCATCAAGACTCCGAAAGGGCGTGGACACATCCACTTCAGTTCCGACTCCAGTTTTAGTCCCAAGGTGGTCCAGCTGCGTGTCCAGGCTCTCCATGTGTTGGCTGATGCGGGCAAGGAGCTTGCGGGTTTTTGATTGATGCCAGCTCTGTCTGCACGTCAGGCCCAACAGCCAAAATCCCAGAAAAGCCACAACACAGACCGAGGCCCAGCGGCGATCCCCGAACATGATGCTGCCGACCGTGATGGCTTTGCTAAGTGCTTTGGCACCCGATGGAATCGGATGCGACCTCACACCTTCGAGGGTCGGACGCTCAGCATTAAGTTCATGGCTCCGCGACATCGCGGGGCAGTCGGCTGTTCGAGTTGCAGCTTGTGCGCTTGGGAGTTCTTGATGTTCAAAAGCGCGCGTCAGAAGAAGGTAAGCTTCGCATACAGATCGACAGAATAGGATTACTGACAGTGACGAATCTTAGCAGGGCATGTATGATGGGGTGAATTTATGACCGTCCCGCCCCCCCTGCAAAGTCACCGAAAGTGAAAAAGCTTAAAGTGACACCACAGGAGGAGAGCGAAGGTAGTGGCGGCGCTGGCTCCTATTTTTCTGGTTCTTTAGGTTTTGTTGGAGGTTCACCGCGTCTACTCAATCCTGTAGGGACTCAAAGGGGGGCACTTGAGCTTATGTGTGACATTGATAGGGGAACGCACAACTCACAGCCACTGTTGGAATGGAGGGATTCCCTGGTACGGCGTCGTCAGGAAGACCTTAGGGAAATCTGCTGTTCTGTATACTGCGCGGAAATGTCCAAAGTGTAGAGCTGCTTTAGCTGAGCTGTCAGCTCATGTATTGAGGGGGTGTCCGGAATTGTCCGGAGTGGCCTCTTACATGTCTTTTCCGCACTCGGTGGGCTATCTGCTTCCTCACATCTAGCATCTCGTGTAAATCATGTGGGTGACAATGAAACAAACATTGCCCTTCCAGGACCTGAAGGACGAAGGACTAATCTGTCATGTATGTGATGCTCAGTTCCCCTAAGAGTGGCAGTGCGGAGCGGATCATCTTCAATGCAGGAACTGTTGATCTAATTTCGGCTTTAGTTGATGTGCACGTTCCTTGCATTCTATGTTGAGCAATGACTGCTTGTTCTATAGGGGAGTAAGGCGCAAGGTTCTGTGGCTCCCATCTGAGCAGACCTGGATGGTGGTCTCGTCCGCGTGATCTTCCACTGATGGTACTAGGGTGTACGAGGAATCGTAGGGCTGTTCTACTGGGACATGCCGAAAAGGCAGCAATGTGAACTTCTCGCCGACTTGTAGGAGACTACGGCCAAGTAAATCAACTCTTGTCAGGTCTGGGTAGTAAGAGAGCGGCTGCAAATGTTTTATTGTCCGGCATCTGTTAATGAAGATTCGCCAGTTATCTTTGTTTTGTGCTCCTACTTCCCAGTATGGCGAGCTGCCTAGGCGTCTGCGGTTTTGTTTCCAACTCGCTGGCGTGTTGCGAATGCGCGGAACAACGCTGATAGGGGGGAACCATGATTCAATGCGTGCTGCATGTCCCCAATAGGCAATATAGGAGAAATAGCTAATCGCGTGCAAGCCAGCCCATGACTGGTGGGAAAGCGCGTGGGCGCACATGCGACTAGCGCGACGACGCGCAACCCAGTTACCGGATGAGGTGACGAAAGGGTCCGATGACAGTCCAGCTAGCGAAGTACTCTGGATATCTATACGTCATGTGCGCCCGCCTTTCCCCGACCTCATCTCACTTTCGGAGGCGGTGCTCTTGCTCTTTGCAAAACCGGTAAATCCTGTGGGGAAGACGGTATCTCATATGAGTTTCTTAATTCTTACGCTCCTCTCACACACTGATCTCGCCTGTCACCTGGTTGATCTCTTCAACTCTGTCCTGTTCCAATGTACCCCGATTCCCAAACAATGGTTAGTATCACACCGACCGCGCACCATGAACCTCGCCTGGCATGTCCGAGTCGTGAGAGCGTAAACAATGGCTAGTCAGTCTCTCGACTTACCTTTATTCCCAAAGTTCCTACACCTTCACTGCCACAACACATTCGCCCCATAGTCTTATCTTCCACAGTCGGCAAGCTGTTCACCAAAATTTTGGTTACCCGTTTGCGGCGCCACTTCCCCCTGCCCTCTGCAAATCAGCTCGCATGCATTCCCGATTCTCAAACCCTAGATGGATCCGCGTGCCTACAACATATCATACACTTGTCTCAGGAATATCGTTTGCCTCTTATTGCAATTAAGTTGCATGTATCATCCGCTTTTGACCACCTATCACATGAGGCCATTGCTAGCTAGCTTTCTCGCCCTCACAGGAGGACACCTTGAGGCCTTAGTTCTTTCGAAAATTATCGTCCTATCCAGGGTCGTCATTGGCATTTCTGGACATTCTTGGCAGCAGAAGCTTTTCGGAGGGCTGCTTCAGGGATCTAGCTATAGTGCTGAGATTTTTGGTCGCACTTTGGACTACTACCTCGGTTTTCTTCACACTCGACGGTCGATTTCCGAGCCCACTTGGATCCAATCCCAAGACCCCAACGGAGTGACTTCCAAGTTGTACAATTTACTTTTCGCGGATGATATCATCCTTTTAGCTACATCGTATGAACAAGCCAAACGTCTCCTTGAGGGTGTGATTGATCTCCTTGCATCCATTGGGCTCTTTCTGCTGGCTCTTGAAAAGTGCAAGTGTATTGTCTCTCCCGACCTTCCTTCATGTCCCCTGCGGGTACGCCACGTCAGCATCGACCCTGTCCGCTCCTTCAAGTTTTTAGGTGTACTCCTGGGTTTTGATATAAACAGCCAAACCGTCCTTACTGCCCGTCTCTCGATGGCCAACAACGCTTTTTGGGGATACTACAGGATTTTGCGTAGACCCGGCGCGCCACTTCGACAACGTCTTCATCTTCTTAATGCTTTGGTCACATCCAAATGGCGTTGGATGAGCCCGTGTCGGGGCCCGTGTGTCCGACCTGCGTCCGCTGTTCAAAACTGTTTTACAGTCATGCACAACACCCCGCTTCATTGGGTGTCGGGTCTCGCGGTGTCTTCAAACGGAAAAAATGCTTGAGGTCCTGCGTGGCTTTGGCAGCTCCCCCGGCCCTGACTATAAAGTTGTTGTGCATCGTCAGTACATTTTGACGCCGTTTGAAGTACGCAATTGCTTGGTAGTCCCCTTGAGAGCCTTTGTCCAACAACCCCGTCAACCAAGTGGTTTTAGCCGCCGCTCTGAGGCGAAGGATGTCCTTACCAGATCTCTAGCCTCTCGCCCTGTTAGGGAACGTCTTTCTTTGATGAGCTGCAAAATATGGGGCGGGTCCTTATACCTGTAGCTCTTAGGCCGAAAAGACACCGAATAGATACAAGTCCCGTCCTTTGAGCTCGAGCTTCTCAGCCAATTCGTTGCACTGAGCAATGGTTTTAGCTCCGTAGGCCGCAACGATTGCGCTGTCTTTGGGGCCTGGGTTCCTTGGGGCTTTTAGTCATAGTCCTAAATGAGGCTGAAACAGCCCTGTGGTCACAGCCCAAAAGAAAATCTGAGTGTTCACGAACCTGATCTGCGGCAAACTCAAGTATGGGGTTGATAATAAGATGAAATCGATCTTGGATCAAAACCCTCTACTGTCGCTCCATGTGTAGGTTGATGGTTTGGTGGCTATCATACCATGTCTTTGCATGATGTCCGAGGCAATGAAGCCTCTCTCGTCAGCCGAATTGGGGTTCATGCAAGTTTCAATTGGACCTAATTCATACTTTAACTTTAATGTCATGCGGTACAAGTACGGTGTCATGGTGAATTCCGAATTAAAGGTATGCCACGTGTCCAGACAATCAGCTCTCTGTCGGTGGGGTAGGTGTGCGCTGACAACGAAAGTGCGAACAGCGTGCTGACGAAGAATGAGGCCGATGCCACAGCTAAAAGGCACGACTTTTTCAACAAAAGGAAAAAGTTCCTGAAGAGCCAGGAAGTCCAAACCTGGAAGGTCAAGTTCAGACCAGGCATTTTCAAGGTCCTTGATGCCTTTGCCCTGAATGTTCCAAGAGCAGCAGTGGAAGACTGAGGGCGGGCGCGCAGCCAGAAATGGTCACTCCGATCACTCCGGTCGCCCAAGGGCAGGCCGGTAGCGATCCAAGCACATTTGCAGGTCTTCCTGCGTCCTACCTGAACTTCCGCGAAAGTTCGAGCGATGAGGTACCCTTGTTTGGGAGCTTGCAGTAAAAGGTTTTGCAGAGGACGATAGCCCTTGTTTTAAGGCGTTCTTCGGGAGTCTTGCTTCGGGTGATCCACAGCTTAATGTTTTCACTTCCGGGGACTCCGCTGACATACTTCTTCATGTTTAGCTTGTCAATAATGTTCTTCTGGAACTTCCGCTTGGCAGGGATCGAAACGCTAGGGTCAATTGCGAGGCGAATCTACACAAAGTTGGTCCTACTGTATGGAGACCATACTTCCTCAACCTTGTCCAAAACCTGAGCGTCCGCCAGGATGTCGCGGGTTTCTTGAATGGCATCGTCACGACGAGCGTCGGCCCACCCTCCAGCTACCAAGTCGAAATCGAAGTCTTCCTCAGGATCCTCTCTAGAAGCCCGTCCGAAATGAGATCCTCTCGGGGAGCGCGGCGATCTGGTGGGGACCGCGGAGCAAGGCCTTGTCTTGGGGACCTGGAGAGATCCTCTCGCAAGGTTTGCAATTCTTGCATCTTGTTTTCGAGGAAGGTCAGTCGGGCTTCGGTGCGTTGGCGTCGATCAGTATGCTCAGAGGTGACTGTTTCAATGATTAGAGAGGCGAACTCCATGTGACTGCAACCCATGAGTAATGTCAGCATACTGTCTGTCAGCTTTGTCGCGCAGGCTTTTCAGCCCTGCATGTACATCTGACAGCGGCATCTCCTGAGGGAAAGGGTTGGAGTGGGAGCTGGCATGCAACGGGACATGTTGTCGGGGCGTCACTGGGTGTTGGTTTGTGGCACATTAGCGCGAAGATGTAAATTAAATGCAGCAGGGCTCGTCAGTGCAGGTTCGGCATTCAAGTGCCTGGTTAAACCAGCTCCAATGTCTTCTCCAAGGGGTCTGGATGTCGCGGAGGAGAGCTCATCCTCAAGTCGCTTGTCCTGCTCAGCGGTATTTCAACATCATCGTCAGGAGAGTCCTCCAGTGTCCCAAAGATCGGTTCCCCAGGTGTAATGGCCCCGAGAGTCGCCGATTCGCTATCAGCCCCAAGCTTTGCTTTCTTGAATTCAGGACTCTCCACAACACTCGGTCTGCGGGCGGACGCTCTCGAGAGACGCTCGCTCTCATTCATCCTCTCCCTCTCAGCTTCAACCTGATACGGGTTCATGTTTTCGGCGGGGGAAGGCCCCCGTCCAGCATCGGGCTCCAACACCTTGGTGTGTCGGCCTACCGGGGGAGAACATTTGGGCAGGAGGATCCAAACAGCTTGTAGGGACAAACATATCCCCCCGGTTTTCGAGCCGATATCTTGAGCCATTTGGTGACGAAGCTCTCGGAACAGAACGCTGCATAACGAGCTGTCCGTTTTGTTCCAAAACACCTCCACGACCACCGGCTTCCCATTACTCTTTGTCAAAAAGCAGAGGGCCCAGTTACTGGCCTGCGTATGCAAGAGATAAGCCAACGGCACTAGGTGCGTAGGCATTCCCGACGTAAAGTTTTCTCGAGTGAGTGCTGTGCTGCTAACGAAGCGTGGCAGAGCGAGGTTGTAAAGCAAAGAAGCATCGACATGTACAGCGTCAGGTTTCCATTCAGTGGGCAACTCCCAGGCATGCTCCCAGGTAGTAGCAGAGAGCGATGCTCATAGCCGTGGGTCAACGATGCACGATCAGCTTCACGACTGTCGGATCGGCGAGGAGACCAAGAACGACGAGCAGCAGGAGTGGGAGAAGGGAACAGAGCACGACGAGTGTCTCGATCAGAGTCATCACGATGAGAGTGTCCGCGGCGATGGGTAGAGAGTGAGCGGGCCGACGGCTCGACGGTCGGGAGCGTGAGTCACGATGGTCAGAGGCACGATGCGACATGGCTGCACAAGGACAACAAACTAAGCTCAGACTAATCTTCAAACAAAAGTCTTCAACACATAAGCATGAAATGTCGTGTTGCACATGCCAAGCTAAGTGCACGACCGTCAGCACTACATTAAGAGCAGTATAGGAGCTCGAGGCTCAGAGAAACCTGGGGCTTCAGTTATGCAAACTCACTCTGAGGTCGACGCCCAAGTTGCGTGGGCACCTGGTGCTAGTAGCACAATGGTTATGCCGTCTGTTGCTGCCCGCACCTTCTTGTACGAGCGAGAGTGGTGAAAGGTCTGACCTTTCTGCTAGCCACCTATGACATAAATCGGTTCAGGGATAACCACGACATTCTCATTCTGAACTTGGTGTATATCCGTAAAGGATTCTATCACGACTATGCCGTCTACGCCAGGGTACGGATCACAGCACACCACACGGGGATGCACCGGCTGGGCGAGTAGACTCTGAAAAAAAGTCCGGCCGGGGTTCTTGGCTGTAGCCCCATGCCATCGGCAAACGAAGATTCCGTCAGTCGCCAAAGTATAAACAATGCACAGCGAAGACATATATACGATGTCACAAACATGCCGGCACACAGCTTGGCGTCCCGATCTGCTTCACGGAGTATCCACAACTGTCTTCGTTGGCAGCAGAACTGTGGACTCCCTGCTGGCCCCTGCTGAAATAAGAAATGACAAATAACAAAGCTCGCACTCGGTCAAGTCGTGGCCGCAGACAACCCTTAGTTTAGCTGTCAGGGTGTAACAACAGCAACAACAAGGTGGCACGTGCGTCTGCCGCCGTGCGGGGTGTGTCGTTTATGTGTTGGAGGTTTTTTGGTCAAAAGCTTGAAAACCCTGAGTTTTGTGTGGTTTTCATACAGAAGACGATGTTTCGGGCTTTGTTTTGTCCATTGTTGTTTGTCTTGTTTTTTGGTGAGATTTTCGGAAGTGTCGCAAATACCATGCTTTGCGTCTTTGATTTTTGTTGAATTTTAGGGTCAGTTGCGAAGTTTTTGTCTGGGAAAGCTTCAAAAGCTCGAGGTTTTTGCATGGTTGACGTTTCAAAAGTGAAACAACAAGAAGCGGCAACAAGGGCTTCACAGAGCAACCGGCAGCGTTTGAGAAGTAACGCAACAAAAGAAACAGAAGACACAAGCCGCATTCGCATGGACGTCATCACCCCGCCCCCCATCCCCCCCCGCCCCCGCACAGAGCTGAAAGACAAATGCAAGTCTAAGCTGGCATGTGCAAAAAAGTCGAGAGTCGGCAAAAACACCGT